>JAOWAT010024794.1:0-12153 GCA_028571025.1 Longipedia americana | reverse complement strand
AAATTATCAATAAAATTGAAATTTGCAATAAAAATGTGCAATTTTCAACCTGCTTCAAATTGTGACTGAGATTTTTTCTCTTATATGAAGGTTATAGAAGCCTGAACCTCCGCTATTAACAATTTTAGGATACTTAAAAATAAATTTTCAAAATAAGTTAGATCAATATACTAATTTGATTTTTGAGATTTATGAATCAAGACTCTCAACAATATTTGAGCTATTTCCAAACATTTTCAAGAGTGTAATCAATGGATATTCATTTATGATCATCCTGAAAGTCTTTTGAAAATGCAATATCAAATAACAAATCTCTTACTGACCAATGTCGAAATGATATGAATTGTTCACCCCAAAATAATTGGAAATTAAATGCCTTTTTGTTGACTTTTTAAACATTTCTTCGTATTAAATAATAGTATGGGACTCTAGACTGATAATGATTTAATTGAAATCAGAAAATTTGTAGAAATACTTAGAAAGTTTTGAGCTTTCATTTTGATGGTTTCCAAATAAAATGAGATTTGATTGAATGTGTTCAAATCCCAAAAGTTGCAGAAAAAAAGAGACTATGTTAATTTTACATTCAAAGGTAAAATTTAAAGCTTAATATATTTAATAAAATCAATAAATTTTATTAGGTGTATCATTAATTCAAGCTTAATAACATGAAAACAAGATTTCAACATTGTGCATCTGGCATAAAGTCTCTTTGCTAAAGAGACAATTATTTTTTATCAAAATCCCCTTCAGCCAAAGCATACTAATTTATAGCTAAATTAAAAGTTTGAAAATTACCAAGAAAATGCTCAAAAATAAATTCCTGTAAGATTAATATCCTGAACTGGCGCCTGATATCAAGTCAATTTATCTCATTTTTTGTCTTGCTCTATGCCTATATATTCTCTTTGTATAAATGCGACATGTTTCGATTTTGCAGATTTTTATCATTTTTTATTCATATATGTATAGAAACTATAAATAAATAGACTTGTGTGGTTAAGTAGAAACTTGTTTGCAATGTAAGAAATTTTTGCATCTTCTATGCAGAGTGTATAATTTAAGCACTTTATTAGGGTTCAATGAATCCATTTAAGAAGCTAACAAAAGAAAAGATAGAAAAAATTATGTACAATAAACACTCTCCAAAAATGATGGGTATTGTCAATTGTAGCTGAGATCGAAACTTGTCATATTCAATTTATGCAATGATTATGTTCTTTAAAATTAAAGTCCACTTTAGAATTATGACAAATTCTAAAAGTTCTTCTGAATATTTAGAGCAAAATTTTGTTCGCCATGACTCAGCACAGTTTCAAATTACTTAGATTCTTCTTTTCAATGAGTCTTCTGTAAAAGTTTCTTAACATTTATTCAGGTTACCCCTAATTCCCAAAAAAGAACTTTTGTAAGAAAGCTTTCAAATTGGAAATGAGTTGTTATAAATCTGTCCTGAAATGATTATTCTAAACCAAAGAAATTTTTTTATCCACTTCTTCATAAATCAGTGAGCAATAGGTATTTTCAAGTAAGATTTTATTATTATTAAGTACTAATACAATTATTAAGAATAGCTATTTTTATTGCTTTATTTTTCTATGTTGCTTCCAGTTTCTACATTAGTGTGTATTTTTAGGCAATGTTTATTGAGGTTTTGTTGAGAAGCAAATTGTTTCTTGCAAATGGAGCATGAATATCTAAAATTTTCATGGACCATTTTCTTGTGTATTCTTAGATTTTGTTTAACCAATAGTTTTGAGCATATGTCACATTTAACATATTCGTGTTTACCATTATGTACCTTGTCAACATGTTCCTTCAAAGATAATTTACTTAGCAACTTTTTACCACATTCATCACACTCAAAGAGTTCTCTGTTGATATTATGAATTAAGCTATGGTTTTCCATGTCCCTCTTTTGACGGAAGTATTTATCACAGGTGTTGCACTTGAAGTTTTTAACATTTTCATGAACACCTCTTTGATGTGTGAACAAAGCAGCAGATTGTGAAAATTGTTTTCCACACATATTACACTTGTGCTTAATCCCTAGATGAATCGACTCTTTGTGAATTTGTGCTACCTTAGCTCCTGAAAACATTTTTCCACATACGTCACATCCAAAATTTCTTTCCTTTTCATGGATAGTTTTAACATGGCGTTTTAAACCTCTTTCATCAAGCAGTCCTTTATTACAGATTTTACAAATTATTTTTGAATTGTTGTGTGTTAGTTTCATATGTTTCTCCAAATTGCCTTGGCTTGTAAACTGTTTTTCACAAACACCACATATACATTTCATAATCTTTAAGTGAACAGCATCCACATGCTTTTTAAGATTGCCTGAATAACTAAATTTTGAATTACAATGGTCACATTTCAAATCTTTCAAACCCTCGTGTACTGCTTTCAAATGACGATCTAAATCACATTTTGTTCCAGATTTATATTCACACAATGTACAAGAAAAATTTCTTTCATTATTGTGAACCAGTCTTATATGTTTTTGTAGATTATATTTGTTATAAATCTTTCCACACTCTTTGCATTTAATTTTTCTTTCTTGATTGACTTTTTGTTGCAAATGAATCCTTTTGAAATGGATTTCCTTTGAGTTTTTGCTATTGAATTTTCCCCCACATATTTCACATTCAACAAACACCACTTTAGAATGAACATTATTTATGTGTTCTTGAAAAGACTTTTGTTCTGATAGTTTCTTATCACAAATGTCACATTTCAATTTGTCAACTCCATGAACACGTTCCAAATGCCTTTCAAAATCACCTTTTTTTGCACATGCTGTGTCACACAAATCACATTTAAAATCTTTGATGTTCAAATGAACAGTTTTTTCATGAATTGCAGTTTTTGTTGCAGAGTTTAATTTTCCGCAAAACTGACAAGCTTTCAATGTTTCTCCCATTGTGCTACTTTATAGAATGAAAGCTGATCTAGAAATTTACTTAATTCTAAATTGTTCATCATGAACTGTCTCAAGAGACTTAGGTGGAAAAGGAAAGAACCTGACGTGACATGTTGGCCCTTTTTGCCTGGCTCCATAGGCCAACTTAAACTGCCCTCACTCACCGTAGCAGTGGCAACATCAGAGAAAAAGCTGGACACTGTTATGGTTAGTCAAGGAATCTCGTCAGGCTTTTTTTTGACGGCTTCTAGGTTAATCAAATACCTAGAAATTTCGTATTTGTGAGTTTTCACGATTTTGAAATTGAGTTTTTGCATTTTGAAATTGAGTTTTTGAAAAAATTGAATTAAGTTTTCAGAAAATAATTGAGTTTTTGATAAAAATCATTAAATTGACTGAAAAATTGTTGAAAATGACCAAACTTTTTGCATATAATTCAAGAAAATGTCAAAATTTTCTTCAAAATTGTAAGAAAAATTAGGTAATTCTAACTTTGAATTGAGTTTATGAAAAATTTTAGAAGGGGAAAAATCTAGAAATTTCGCATTTGCGAGTTTACGGGTCTCAAATTGAGTTTTTCGCGAAAATTCGAAATTGAGTTTTGGTACTTTTTGTCAAAAAAACCTGCTAACACACACTGTCAAGTTTTCATTAATTTTATTTCTAAAATTGATTTTATTAGAGTATATTCTGAATGAAAAGCAAAATTTTATTTGAAGTACAAACATATTCTCAGTAATTTTCTGTTCCAAATACATCCATTCAACACCATTATCGATACCGGGGTGCAAACATAAATCAACAGAAATGCGCTTAAAATCTACAAGAATCTTCATTTTCTGTTCTTACCATATTTTATGACTTTCTTGATTAGAACATCTTCTAAAACCCAACGCACTATTTCTAATGAATCCATCACTTCCAATAAAATTCAGACTTTTCTTTTTCAAAACTTTCTTTCTCACTTTTCAAAACACTGATTTTTATTTTTTTTCACACGCACCTTTCACGAGCGCACACTTTTTTCGACTGGGCAGAGGGAGCTATTGGCGACTTGTTTATATAGTCCGTCAGTGGCGACATCTATAATCTCAATCGCGGGCAAAATTGGCACAGTCAAACACGCTCATATCAGTTCTGCCATTGGCCGCCGATGACCAGGAAGACTGTTTGAGGCCAGATAGGCAATTTTATCATGATTTTTTCTTTTTGTGCATTTGTGTTTAGATTGTGTAGTGAGAAAGAGTCCCCTTTACTTCCTCACTCTATCTTTGATCTAGCAACATACTGTCCTCTGCCTGTACACTTCCCATCTGTTCACAAAGTACATGCTCTAAAGTACTTTAGTTAGTGCTTGATAATGGAAGAGGAGAAATGGAGCTAGCCCTTGCTCTTCTATTCATATGTTCAGTCTGATGACTGAAGGCAAGGCATTATTTTGCAAGAGGGGGAAAGAAGTTAGTCAGTTAGTGCTTGCTTCTTTCTCATCAAACAAGTGCAGACTTGTTTTATTCTATTTCATTGTTGAGTTGGCTTTGGTTGTGTCCCAGAAGAAAGAATAAAATGTATTTCTTTTAATTATGTAATGAAAATGATAAGTGAGGAAAATAATAAGTGAAGAAACAATATAGCAATTGAACAAAAAATACATACACCAATCCATATAATGTCTCCAATAAAATATACTAGTGATTTAAACACTTTTTATAAGAAGATATGCCAAAAAATGAAAAAAAAATTAAGAAAATTTTTAGAGCTAAAGGTGTCTCAAATTCAGACAGGACCCAGCTTATCTTGTAGATTTTGATCTGTAGATTCCAAAAATGCTCTTCCCTTTTTAAATTGAATGGTTCTAGGCCTAGCAACCTAAAAATTGTTTACTACTATAAGATCACTTTTTACGTAATTTTTCCATTTGATATTTTTGTAGAATTCATTTTTCTAATTTATTCATTGCATAAAACTCACTACAGTATTGTATTGTATTATATTTATCCTTTTTAAATAGCAGCTGAACATTAACAGGAAAAACATTCATGATTATAAACAGTTAAAAGCATCAAAATTATTGAAAAAACCTGTTTGATGTTAAATTGTAGAGCCACTTTTTCAAAAGGGCTTTCGGTCAAAACCAGGGAGGATTGAAAATCCCACAATAAAAATAGGAATTGTCACAAAAGAAAGAAGTACTGGTAGATCAGTCAGGAAACATTTTGGAAAAACGCAGACCAGTTTTTGAAATCAGACTTCATAAAATAAGTCTGGTCCGCATAAAATTTTCCCCAAAAACTTTTATGAAATGGTCTGCTTTAAGGTAATTACCTGGCTATTACTATGTTTGAAAGCCAAATATGTTTATTATGTCAGCTAAACATCTATTTGATTTTTCTGATATTTCACTATCAATGAAGCTATTTTAGTCATAGGGAAAAAAGTCAAATTTTTTCCACTTTTGTTTGAATTGAAAGTAAAGGGTGATAAGTTTGTGAATGAAAAAATATTTTCAGATTTTTTAATTTCACTTTATAGTGTAATGAACAATGCCTCAAATTTCTAAAACAGTTTATGCATGTTTTGGGACACAAGATTTAAGATAATTTTAATTTTAGACTGTATATACTTTACATCTATTTGAATTTGCCCCTCAAGTAATTTCCTTGAAAGGTTGTGTGATGTCATACTACATGATGTCAACTGATATCTCACTTCCTTTTTTTCTCTGCCATCATGCTGCCACTCACAAACTAATAGTGCCCACTCAGCACACATCTACTGTTTACATTGATGTCATGCTTGTAAACAGAGGGCTGAAACACAGAACTACAAAAAGTTTGAAAATTTAAAAAAAAACTTAAAGTGAACAATAAGGCCCTAGTTTTGGAAACTCTGGAGCTTTCTAAGGTTGTTAAAAATATTTAAAAGGTCCAAAATTTGGGGTCCTATTGTTAGCTATGACAAATATTTACTATAAATTTTCAAAAAGAGCTACAAACAATATTTGATTCTGGTTTACAGAACAAGGTGTTCAACATAAGAGAGCCCATTTAGCCCAGGCCTAACGATGAACCTTCCAGCCTTTGTGCACTTATGTCCCAATTCTCAGAGCAACATGACATTAAAATTACTCCATAATTAAATATTCAACAATCTAGTCAATAATGAATTTCAGAAGATCAGGTTGGCTCCGGAAGTGGTGATATTACTTCTGATTGTGGCTCTTAAGAGTTTCCTAGAGGCCATGAAAAAAATATACACCACTGGATTGAATTGGCCAAAAACTAATGTTTACATGTGATATTTTTGCAGAATTTATTTTTCCAATTATTTTATAGCACAAAACACACTAGGGTGGACAAGAAATAGAATTGTCATGAAAGAAAGAATTGCTGGTTGGTCTGTTAGGAAACATTTTGGAAAAACTAAGAACAATTTTGAAATCTACAGATCAGACTTTATAAAATAAGTCAGGTCCTGATAGAAATTTTGATGACAAATTTTTAATGAAATGGTCTACTTTAAATTGATTTACCTATCTGCTACTATGTTTGAAAGCCACATATGTTCATTATTCCAGCTAAAAATCTATTAAATCTTTCTAATATTTCACTATGAATTGGCTCAGGACTAAATTTAGTTGTAGGCTTTTTTTAGCAATTGAAGTTCAGAAACTGAGTGGCAATTTTTTCCTGAGACTGAGAAAAATTCGCGAAACTGAGAAATTTGAAATTTTTAGATTTCATACATATTTTTTCTGATCTATAAATTCATCAATCTTGATCATTTTGAGTGCAAAATGCCCCCTAAACTGGAAAATGTCCAAAAATTAAAGGGACACTGACATCAAAAATTATGTTAAGCTCGTTTGAAAGTATGGCCTTTAAAAGTTAGAAATTCATAAAATTTTTTTTTGAAATACCAAATTTGGAGAAACTACCATTTTTTGGTTTCAAAAAGCAGTTGGAATTTTTGAGAATTTATTGTCCACCCTAGTGTAATCAAATTGTCACAACCTATTTTGTGGGAAAAGTGATAGTTCAAAATAAGAAAAACAAATGAACACACTCAAAAACTGAATGAGCTGTGTTTTTGTTGTTAGTATGAAGTCTGATTTCCCGATTTTTCATAAAGTAAAATTAGGGTGGACAATAAATCCCAAAAAAATTCAAACTGCTTTTTGAAAATATAATATTTATTCGTATACCTCTTTACATTGATTCATTTTTAAGTAGTTTCAATTAAAAATTCTGTCTCCAATTAACAAAAGAGTATGGAAACAGTGTTAAAGAACATAAATTTCAACTACCCCATCATTACTTTTCTTCTAAAGTATGTTTTTGATAGATTTTATGGCAGTTTTTGAAAGTAGCTAAAAATTCCGGGTCATATAAAGGAGGGATTATAAAATATAATGCCTCTCAAGAGGGATTATATGCTTCCTCTGGTCATACCAATTCACTGAAAATTTCATTTAGACACTAAATATTTCTAAAATTGACATTGTATTTGTATATTTTTAAGTAACCAGACAATTTTGGCAGATTTTGAAGGTATACCTGTAATTCCTCTGGTCTACGTAGAAAATTTCTACAGATTCAAATCAATATTATACTATGTAATACCAAGGGTATTGGGCATCATATTGACCTCGAAACAATAATTCTCTCAATTTAGCATAATTCCCTCCGCTTCCTGTCGGGAATTATACTAAATTTCGAGAATTATTGTTTCTCGGTCAATATAATGCCGCAAACCCTTGGTATTATATGCTATAAAAATGATTTTTTTCCACGAATTTATTATAGCAAAAAATTTTTTTTTTGACAAATTTCTTACTTTTAGGAGTGATACTTTCATATGAGCTTAACATCATTTTTGATGTCAGTGTCCCTTTAATGTCAATTTACGCATGTTTTATCCATTCGTGTTCGATTTTGGCTATAATTGGTCAAAATCCTTGATTTTACATCAAATTTTTCCAAAAACTCAGAAGAAATTTGCAAAACTGAGACAATTTTCCTCAAAAGTGAGAACAATTTTTACGAAACTGAGACTCAAAAATAGAAAAATTCAGAAATACGAAATTTTTACCTATATAATGGGTCTAATAACTGCTAAAAAAAGCCTGAGTTGCATCCCTGAAAATGATTATGAGTTAAAATATTTGAAAATTTTTATAACAATACTGCGCGCAGAGCACTTGAATTTACTTCAGTGGACCACCAAAACCACCAAAAATGACTGAATTTTACAGTTTATGAAGTAAACTTTCAGGGCTCACAACTCCTCTGGGCGTTTTTTTTCAAATTTTTTCATCAGCAATCTTAATGTTTTGTAAAAACATTCCATTTAAACATGTTTCCAAGGTCCGGTGGGCACTTTTTGTATTTGACTACATAAAGAAGTCCTGACCCTACAATAAATGAAACTATTTTAGTCATAGAGAAAAGAGTCAAACTTTTTTCAATTTTTGGTCAAATTGAAGATACAGGGTCATTTGTGTGTAAATGAAAAAATATTTTCAGATTTTTTAATTTCACTTTATTGCATCATGAATAATGCCTCAAATTTCTAAAACCGTTTGATCCACTTTTTGTGACACAATATTTTAGATAGTTGTAATTTTAGATTGTATATAATCTACATTTATTTCAATTTGCCCCTCAAGTAATTTGTTTAAAAGGTTGCGTGATGTCATACCATATGATGTCAACTGATGTCTCACTTCCTTTTTTCTCTGCCACTTATAGTATATACCAAATCTCAGACCAATGTGTCAATGAAATTACCCCACAATTAAATATTTGACAATCTAGTCAATCATGAATGAAGACCACATTTAAATATCAAGTAATTTTACTAATCACCTAAATCAAGAGTAGGAATGTCAGAGATGTTTTTTATTCACGATTGTGAATAATGCTTTTGTTCAGACCAATATTTTCTGATTTTTCACAAGATAATCAAACTTAGAAAAAATTACAGGCACTATTTTCAAAATAAATAATTATACTTTTCATTATATGTATTTTTCAATTGAAAATTTCATGACATTTTAACTGTTTAACATTGGGACACAAAATTAATATCATACAAACTCATTCCTCTTCCTCTCCCATTCCCATTCTTCTAAGATTTTTAAGGGAACCAATCATTTGTATGTCCAATAAATAGTGTGAATGCAACTTCCAAATAATATTTGGATGATTTTCATTAAGAAGGATAATTAATGTAAAGTGTGTTGCGTATTCTTAGGTTATAAGATTTGAGATAGTTGTATTTTCTCATTGTTTAAAATTTACATTCATTTGAATTTGCCTCCTTAAGTAATTTGTTTGAAAGGTTGCTTGATGTCATACTACCATAACATGATGATGTCAACTAACTTCTCACTTCCTTTTTTCCCTGCCACTTATATCCTACTCCTCATTATTAACATTACTCCATAATTAAATCTTCACCAATTTAAAAAAACTTGAAGGTTCATAACAATTTTGCCAAAGGGGGTGTCCATGATTCTTTGATATTTGCTCTTCCTTCAATTTTTGTCGACATAAGTTCTTCAAAGAGCAGAAGGCATTCTGGGGTGAGAGTGTTAAATCTTAGGCAATTTTTTTGTGGTTTTATTTATATGAATAAATTTGAAGGTGAATCAAAACTTCAAGGTGTAGTCCAGTACAATGTAATTGATTAGATGCATCAAAACATATTTCAGAAATCTAAATATTGCAAGCAATAAAGGATTGGAGCACACCCTTTCTGTATAATTATTAAAAAAAACTATTTCGAATTTGATTACTCTCTTACTTTTTCTTACACCTCTCTTCTTTGTAATTTCAACCTAAACTATTGAATTTACACAAATTCACCCCCAACCCTTTTTCAGGGGAGTTTGGTTCTTTCTTTCCTTTCCTGCCAGCAAGGCATTGTAGTAGTAGCAGGTATTCGCTGCCATTGTTACCTACTCCTATTTTACTATCTGCTCCGTCATTGGTTGAGTCACAAAACATGTTGCCAATCAACCAATCAAAATGCGGTCCGTCATGCTCTTAGCAACAGAAGAGAGGGCTGGGAACATTCTTTCTCTCCTTTCCTTCCCAACTGCTAGCTTCATAAAGGGGGCTTGTCTATACAGATATCTGTTGCTGGGTGCTGCTGGGCAAAGAGACTCGTGCTGGGCCTGAACAAACTGGCCTGAAGCATGTGTATTTCTGCCAGGCTGACTGCGTTTTAAATACACTGTCAACAATCCACGTTCTTTTCAGAAGGAGTAAACAACGTGGACAACCAGCTAAGTGACTATCTGCCCCAGACAACAGAGGGTGTGACATGTATTGAATCCATTTTTCAAAAATGGACACTTTTAAATACATTTTGAAGTCTGGCCCTATAAATTGGTGAAACGCCATGGACTCTAAGATGTTGCAAAAATGTTGCCAATTATTTTTGTAAATTTTTACTTCATGGCGTGCCTTTTTGACATATGACCGAGATCAATTTGCACATTTGCACTCAAGGGCTAGAAACTCACAAAAAATTTCTGTCTATTCCACCCAACATCTGTTTATATCTGAAGGCAGTTTTTGCACGGCTGGACACGCCAGCCCATCTACCTTAGTGAATACCTCGATAAATACCGTGCATTGTCGACAAAAACATTTGTTTGTTTTTTACAATAGTGTGTAAAGTTCTTACTTTTATGAATTATTGGAATTTTCGGTGAAACATTAAACATGCAATTATTATTTGGGTATGTAATAGTACAGGGTCTCGCATTCTAACGACACTCGATCTAACGACATAACTCGTTCTTACGACACTTTCATGACTCCCAAATCTAAGTTTCATTAATAAAATTCTAACATCTCACGTTTTAACGACATTTTGAGTGCTTCCCGAATGTGTCGTTACAACGAGAGACCCCTGTATTATTAAATTTCAATTTACGACACCCTGCTTTACATGCAAAGGGTAAATCACCATTTATAAGTTTCAGGTAGTAGTTAAAAAATTGATTTGTCAAATTGATTTTCTTTTTTGCTCTAAAGTAATTATTCTACTGATCATATAAAATTTCCTTTTCTCGCGATACATATCAAAATTTAGGCCTTTTTGAAGATGTACTTACTTCTTTTTAGGAAGTAAGGAGAATTAGTGTATCCTCATTTGAAACTGCCCCAAGGTATCCTTACATCCCTTTGGCATAAAAGGGTTGGTTTTTCGGTTGGCATGTTAGGTCGTCAAGTCCTTCCATGTGCATATGTGAAATGCATATTATGTAGATAACATATCTTGTCAAGAATGGTTTCTTTCAAAAGTACGTTTATGTACTACATTCACTTTTCAAAGCCCTTTAGGTTGTGTTGTGCATGTGCAACAAAATCAGGTAATAAGTTTTTGAGGGTCAGTTGCAAATTAT
The DNA here is from genome assembly GCA_028571025.1 of Longipedia americana. NCBI lineage: Eukaryota > Metazoa > Arthropoda > Copepoda > Polyarthra > Longipediidae > Longipedia > Longipedia americana. The sequence continues at coordinate 811 of JAOWAT010024794.1, read as the reverse complement.
GGTTTTATTCATTGTAGCAATTTTCCTCTCTGGCAAATGCACTCGTTTTTGGCACAAATTAAAATTAGTTTTGAAAGATCAATTTAAATTACCAGAATTTAGGGCAAAAAATTTACTTTCGGATAGCAAAACTATACCAAAGACTTTCATTGAGAAACCCATAAAACGGTGAAAATTTTAGTTCCAAAAATTGCCAACACAGCAAATTAACAATGTTTAAAGATATCAGTTTTCCTTCAAAGAAATAAAATTTCGTGGAAGTCTAAAAAACAATTTTGTGGAAAGTTGTGCATTTTACCATTTGATGTTGAAAAAGTCTTTTGAGCTTTGTGTAAAAAGCCTGAACTTGCAAAGAATTTTTGCAGTTTTTGCATTTTAAGAGGACTTTCATTAAAAACCGGTTGTTTTCCTTGGCATATGGTTTCAGCTCGATTAACACTGCATTTAGCATTTAGCATAAGAGGCAGGCTTTTTGACGATTTAAGACTAATTAAAAATCGGGAAATTTGGTACATTTGTGAGTCATTACGTTTTTTGAGTTGAGCTTTGAGAAAATTTAATTTTAGTTTTAGAAAATTTCTGAGTTTTCAGAATAATCTTAAGATATGTTAGCAAATTTTGTAGAAAAAAATTGAAAAAAAAACCCATTACTTTATCTCAAATTGTTTACAAAAACGTTGATTTTTCTTCAAAACTAGGGTAAAAAGACCCCTTTAATAAGGGGGAACTATAAATTTAATTTTCAAAGTGCTTGAAGCAACTCATATTTTCGAATTTTTATCTGAAATTTGAAATTTAGGCTTACTTTAGT
>JAOWAT010024683.1:0-12157 GCA_028571025.1 Longipedia americana | reverse complement strand
AGAAAATTCAAGGGTTCTGCCTTCCTAACGAGATGGGGACAAACTTCTTGTGTCCACGACAATAAAATTTATATTTTTGGAGGAAGGTTCAGCAGTGATCTAAACGATATCTTGGTGATTGACCTATAGAAAGAAACCATGAAAAGCTTGAAAGTTGGAATATAGGCTCCTAAACCCCGAAGGAGACACTGTGCATGCTTTGTGGGAAGTTGTATGCTTGTTTTCGGTGGATTCAATGGGTAGTATTTTAATGACTTGTACTATGTCAACGTTTTCTAATTGAAGTCGAAACTTTCAGTACCTCCAAATAACAAAAATTTCCTGTATCTAAAATATGTCAAAAACTAACATCTAGCAGATGCCCATGTATTCACCTCATAGTTTGAAAAGTTCCCTGTGCATAAAGGTCTGATCATCAAAGCTTTCTAAAATCAGTAAAAAATGGAAAAGTTTCTTTATGACATCGACGGATTTTAGTCTGAAAGAGATTTGACCCAAATAATGACTTGTTTATACCAAGGATATGGAAGACTCTCGGAAACCGTAACAAGCAAGTATCACCTCAACCTTCCCTAAAGTGAGTAGTAAAAATAAAAAAAATGTCGTGAGTAGATAAACTCTATTCTCTAAGTTTAGAATAAGCTCCGAGAAACTATCGGTAAAAAAATGATTTCTTCAAATCCAGTAATAACCATAGAATAAGAGATGTTCCACGGATTTCTATAAAAACAAAGAAACCCGCAGTTTTTCAATCTCACAATAATCGTGAACAAATAATATGAAATAAAGGTTAATGGTTCTCAACTGGGCCTTTCCAGCAGCTATTTCTCTTATCTCCTATCAGGTCATTATTCAGACTCATAGGACAACAAACTATACATAACCCTATAAAACTGCAGTTCAACAGTATTCCAAATAATGCTAAACTATTTATTAATGGACTACATAGTAGTCCCCACATCAATGACAAACAAGGACTGGATTTCACTATGCACCATAGCCTAGACATACTGTTTGGGCAGACTGCTCAGTATCTGCTAGCAACAGCTCTGCAGTAAAGTCACAGACATCAATTTCATGTAAATGATGTAATTCGCGCTGAATTTATAAATGGATGTATTGGCACTGTGGTGTGCTGATCACCAGATAAAGTTGATGGTTAGCAAGGATTAGATTTATCAGGAGACTGCTGACTAGACTTTGGAACTAAAAGCAAAGAAGGAGTTTGTATTGAAGATGGTTTATTAGATGCTCAGGTTTGATATTTTGCAGACTAGGCTGGAAAGAGATAGATTGGTTGATGGGTAGCTGAAGAAGAAAGAGTCGACTTCGACTGCATCCGAATAGAAGGAAAATCTTGAAATAAATTATAATGAATGAAAGCTGATGTGACCGCTCTCTCATTTACCTAGCTTTTTGAGAATGATCTTTTAATTAATGCTTTATACACAGATATAAATTATTCTTCTATTTATTGTTCACAAATATTATAAATATCTTTCATTAGTTTTTTTAATATTTCGAGTATATGTGAAAAGTAAGAGCAGCATAAACTCTTCGAAGAATTAGGCTTTGAGCAACTAACTTTTCCAAACTTTGATCAGGCGAAACCATGCTTAACAATATCTAAAACAGAACTAAAAGAGTACGTATGAACCCCCAAGTCAAAAGATTTTTTTTATCTCATCGAAGTCATTTAAGGAGGGATGCATTGTTTACAAAAATATAAGTTTACCAGGAAAAAAGTGGTTTGATTTTTAAAACAGTTCTCATAAAGCTATCATGACTTCATTGTCCTGGCTAGATGGTTGATTATGGGATATAGGTTTTTTCCGTTATCTTTCCATTATTTCAAAGATTTTTCGGCGTAGCTTTTGAATTGAAGCTATTGGTCCTATAGATTTGCCTTCACTCTTTCATCTTAATCCAGCTCTTTTCTGAAATTTTCCTATCTGATCCTTTGCTTCTCTTCCATCTGTTTCTTGAGTTCTTCAGCATTTTTCCTGAAAAGCTTTTGTCGGAATTCTTCTTCAGCTCTATCCATATCACTCAAATTTTTAAGCTTACTATTCCAAGTGGATTTGAACTGTTAGTTTTCGGCAGCTTACTTTTATTTTTCCCTCCTCTTTTTTTACAGCTGATCTTTAAGAGACTGTTCGTACTCTTCTTTGAGTTTTTTCTTTTCGAGTTGTTTTTTCTTTTAAATGTCAGCTTCCTTGTTTTGCAATTCTATTATTTGCTTGTTGAGTCTTTCCAGTTACTTTTTTTGAATTTTTGAAAGATTGCTGGCTTGTTTTTTGTAAAGTTATTCCCGCTGTCTTATCTTCTCATCGATGAGATCCTGCTGGGTCTTTTTTTTGAGATCGTTGAGTATTTCTAAATTATTGTCTTTTTGCGTTACCTTGATTTTTCCGATACTACTAGATCTTCGCTTATTATTGTAGTTCTTTTTAGATCTCTTTCTGTTTGATTTCTTTATTCTGGGCATTGATCTACTTGATTTACTCGCTCAGCTTCATAGCTTTCTCTCTTTTGGCTTTCTATTTTTTTTATTATTCCTGGATAGCTGCCACAGCTTGTATTTTAAGCAGTTATCCTTCTTCCATTTAATCTTGCATCCTTCGAATGCACTGTTTTTTGACATCGCGGTGTTGTTTTCGAATATCTTTCTAAAATTTCCTCAGTTTCTATCTTTGTATCTCCCTGTTTCTGCGATCTTCTTCCTCCTGTTTCTTGATCTGATTCTAAGTTTAGCAACATTGTATACCATAGTTTCCTACTAATAGTACTGTTCCCGATTTTTCTCTATTTATTTCAGGTGGTTCTTGATTTCTATCTGTTCCTCCCTTCCCTTCAGCGTATCTGAGAGCAATAGCTGACTGTTCAAAGCACGAACTTGTTAATTTTCTCGAAACAGTTTCTGATTGGCTTTTTTGAGTTAGTTCTACCTCATAACCTGTTGGAAAGCATGTTCCTACTAATCAATTTTCCTCCTTTCTAGTTCTTCTTTTTCAAATTTCTTATACTTTTCCTCCTACTTTCTATTCTTAAGATCACGATAGTTATCAGCCCATTTTGACGTTCTTTCCAAACTTTTGTTGAACAGTTATTTTTATTTGTTCTAGTTATTGTTCCCTAGAAATATGGTACTGGATAGATACCTGATTAGATTAAACCAGCCTTTGCCTTCATTCGGGATAGATCGGCTTGAGTTAGAGTTACCGAGTTTCCACGGGTTGTCATTCTTTTTCCCTCCCGAGTCTTTGTCCCTTTGTTATGTTTTTTAAAGTTTTATATATATATTCTATGAGGATAAAGTGATCCTCAAATTTAATATTTGCACTTTTTTCATCAGTTATATTTTTAAACAATTAGAAGGAAAGAATCTTTCCATAGAAACAAAAAAAATAAGATTTTTAATTCAATAATCAAAAAAAAAGTAGTTGTTTCATCCATTGTTTCATGGTTTTCTTTTTTTGAAGTCATCCATATCTTTCCAATTGGTAAAATTCTTGCGATATGTTACTGTCATTTTGCCACTTTCCTACTCTTGAACTATCGGGTATCTTAACTCATCCATCCCGCTAACCATTCTACAAAGGTAAATTAGGATGCTGTTCCAAATAAAGAACATATATGTGTTTTTTAATGTCTCGCCTCTGAATTATTCTAAGTCTCCCCAGTGATAAATGTATCCCAAGATCAGAAATCCGAAACCAAAAATCTGACTTGCCAGTACAGAACTTATGAGCTGTTGGGTTAGAACTATCTTCAAACTTTTTTGGTATTTCAAATGTCTAATCCCCTAAACTACTCTGAAACAAAAGTAAACAACTCCTCCTATAAACAGCCTTGAATATGCGGAATTGAAGTGGATGATCATCGATATTACACTCATCAAAAATCCAAGAAGAACCAAGCAGTAAGCCAACACTGACAGGAACATCACATATACTGGAGTCACCAAGGGCAAGCATAAACTCGGATCATCGATTTATTCATTGACTATGGTGATGAAGTCAATTTCGTTAAGAATCTCATTGACCTATACAAACAAAAGCAGCAAAATAAAAAGCACAGTGGCTTTTATGAACAAGTTTAGTGTTCCTTTCCAAGATATAGCTGTTTGGTTGGTGTAAGTGGTATCAAATGTAGCGTGGTATGAACCCATTTAATTCTAAATTATCAAAGATTAATACGAGGGGAAAATTTAAACCCTAAAATCTCACTATTTCTGACGAGGAAAATTGATTCACACGTAGGGGGAGATGTATTTTAAAATTAAAAATGAGGTGTTAACATAGGTTTTTTTATGCTGTAAGTATCAATTTCTGCAATTTTCATATATAAATTGCAAACCTTCCTCTCAATTATTTCACTACATTTCTGATTTTGGGACAATAAATTGCATTATTTCCTAAATAGATGTTTTTGAGTGAGGAAATCTTTCCAGCTCGTTTCTGGAGCTAATCGCAACAAAGATGGGTCAGCTGATTGTTCGTGGCGACCAAGGTCTAAATTTTTTTATTCTATAGAAATTCCAGCAGTGATACAAATTGACAATCCTTCATTCCAACTTTGACCAGTTTCAAAATATGCGCATTTCTCCAGTTAAGCATATTCAAGTAACACAGAATATCGACATCTCCCAGTGGTTTGGAAGCCAGTTCGATGCAGTTATCAGTAACCTGAGTGTCGCTGTAAGCTTAATAAATTTGTTATAGATGAATTCTGTAGAGTACAGGTTTGGATAGTGGCGATTCGAATAGCTGTGCAAGGATTTTTTACTTTATCCTGTCAAGGTTTGTTATATAGTCGCTTCTTTGGGTTTTGCTTGGTTGATATTTGGCATATAAGGATATGTTTGATGTATTTAGATCAGAACGACTTAAGGAACATGTTTTTTTCCTTATCCGCTAAGCTGTCCTTCCTACTTTGGTCAGCTAAAGGGTTAAATCAATTTCTTAGTATTTGGAGTTACTTTAACCATCCTTAACACCGATATTTTCTTGGTTCTCTTTGATATTTCTTTCATTTAAAAGCTATATTAACGACATTTTCTTTTTCATTTATGTTATCCTGGTCTCAGACAAATTTTTATCGATTCCATGTTAAAATTCGGTCAGTATGCAGTCCTAAAAGTCAATTGAGTCAGTATGACTTTTATGTTTTCGAAGATCTATTTGTGTAAAAGGTATTATCTATTGATCCAATATCGAAACCTATTATGGATGTAGAATCTTCTCTATTTCTTTCAAGATCGGGTCCAATTGCTGACAATTTAAGAGGTCAGATAGATAGCTTAGAGTCTCTTAGTTATGAATTTTAAACTTTTAGAAATTTTAGCTTAGAAATTCGTTAATTACTTTCCACTTTTCGATGACTAGGCTGAGCTACTTCCTATACAGTTTTTAGATAGGTTCCATGTATTATTTATTGTTTTCTGAGGTTTATACGCTCTTTGGAAGGAAAACTATCTAATAATTAGCCTAAGCATTTGGAGACATGACGGAGATACCTCTCTATAATGTGCCTTTTTCAAAACAATTTTAGCACAGGTTTATTGCAGATTATGAATGAGCAGGTGAAAACCAGTTGAAGCAAAAATTGCATTTGACTTAGGGTCTTTGGTAAAAATGTGATCTCATGATACTATTTTCTGTTTTTTTCTCCTCTAACTAAATTAGAAAATATAAGTTTTAACTGAAAAAAAAGAGTATTGGCAAGAAATGACAAATTTTACGATATCACAGGGATTTTATAGGAATTAAAAATGATGTTAAAAATTGTTAAAAAACAGTAAATTTAATGGGGGGATAGTTTTTTGATTTTAACAATAGAAATCAAGAATTGTCATATTTTTCTCCTCGTTTTTTATGATCTATCATAATAGAACCCTGTTTTTTAAGACTACTTACAAACTGTTGCCATGCTAGAGCTTATCGTCACTCTATTTTGCGGCAAACCATCAAAAAACTAAGAAACCTATTTCTAATATCCTAAATAGCAGTACGCTTTATAAGCTTCTGAAGATTTCTGCATATGACCAATTCCTCCCTTTCCATAACTTATTACAAACCCATCCGATATTTTAGCAAACTGGGAATGATTCTTAAAATTAGCCGCTCTCGTACATCCATAAACCGATACAACACCAACAAAGGCTTATCCGAATATATTTCTCATGAAGTTGATAAGACTGATAAAGTGTTAAGGACAGTATGCTTCGCTTACAACGTTTGCACCCATTGTACCTCTCAACAAAATATGTTACTTGTCAAAGTTTATGCTTGATAAATGCCATGTTGTGTATATTATATCCAGTGCGCCGTTTTTCATCAGTTTTTTCATCTATGGAGTGTTCTTCATGAGCAAGTTTACTGAGATGCCAGTGGCAGGAATGGAATAGCTTGCTAAACAGGATGATGAGTCTTCGTATACTATTTTTCCCTTGTATCCCAGTGTTAGATGGATTTTGTTTGATGGGAGATACTCTCCGTCCGAAAATTTGACTCCGCACGCCTCTACTTTTCCTGTGTTTTTACATTTAAAAATGTATACTCTTTGTAATGTCTTGCCTTCCTTCCAGATTACTCCTTTTGATATCCCCAATTACCTAGCTTTTCCATAGAAATCAATATTATCAGAAAAATCCCCGATAAACCGATACCCACTATGCAAATACTAATTTTTCATAGCTTCGGGAAAATACTCAGAAAGCTACTTTTTAAAAACTTCCTTATATCTAATCCCCGGAACTCGATCATATTCCTTACTTTTTTGAATAAACCTTTATCTCTGTTTTTAGGAGTGATGAAGTTATAAATGCATAATTTGATCGAAGTGTTATTCTTCTGATGCAAATTTTAGGTAGGGTGCAGATGCTTGAAAACCTTGTTCTTTCAATAGCATAACCTAGATCTCTTGAGAAATGATTGCCTCTAGTCTGGATAGATCGTATTCATTCATTTCGGAGGATCGATACCTGTTTTTAAATCTTTGAATCATTCCATTTAAATCTAGTCTTATGAAGCAGTAGAGGGTTCTGAGATCCGGGATGTTTAAATTGACTGGAGAAAACAGGGGACTCAGGACATCATTTAAAGTCAAAGGGAATAAATACTTTTTGATATGCTTTGAGAGAAGTTTGACTCCGGTCATGCCATCGGAATTGGTTATGGCCACTGCTTTTCTCGCAACAGATTGCCAGCTCGAATGAAAAGAATTACTTTATCCGAAATTACGGACATAGTAGTAGATCTAATTTTATTTTTGAATTGATGGGATTACTCCTCCTAAAATAGCTTGACTTATTGCGGCTGGACCACCTATGCATACTATTCGATTTTTAAAATCTGTGGATTTTTTCCAGTCCAGATAGTTCTGGAAATCTTGGGGGTTATTTTATATATTAGTAACCGTTACTTTTAAGCTTTATGTTTCAGTGAGAGAAGAGTCATGATTTGTCAGGAAGTTTTATCTTGAAAAGTTATCATTGAGGAGTCTTTGAGCAATTTATAGGGAGGTTTTATCTTTGGTGATAAACTTTTTGGCTTTTCTTTTTAATTAGGGTTTTTCTAAGAGATTGAGATGATGTCTTATCGACTACTCTAGACTAGGCAGATCGTTTCTTCTTTTGAAAGCTTGGATGAAATCTGTAGGAGTGGTTCTTATGATTCTCATTTGTTCTAAAATCGAAAAAAAAGGTATAGGATATAAATTGGTTTTTTTTTGAAGACAAAATACATTTCAATTTTTTAACGATTTTTCAATTACTCTGTTATAATATGAAAACTTCTTTTTTTTCCCTCTAAGAGCTCTCAAGAAGATCAGCGTATTTGTTATTAACAGTTGACTAGTCCAGAGAAAAAAAAAATTCTTTGATTTTTGCTAAAAAAATTCAAATACTTTAATGCTTCCGTATTATTATAATTTTTAAGCATCATTAGGAATATATTAAGCATACTCAATGTTAAGTTCGTTAGATAAAGTGGCCGGCAGTCTAAATCTAAACAGTCTAAATGATAACTAATCCCTTTCATTCTTGAAACAACAGAATGTAAAACCTAGTCAAATAGCAGTAATCTTTTTGTTCATAACCCTGTTAATAATCTTGATACTGGATGGGAGACAGTTTATCATATCACTAGTGTGTTATCTCTATCCAGCATACCTATGTCTACTGGGATTCTAAAATCCTAACAAGCGATTCTATAGAAAGTATTTTACATATTGGGTAATCCATACGGCACTATAAGTAGTTTCACCTCTTTTGAGATGGATATTTTCCTTCTTTATGTATATATCTTTTAGGATTTGCGTGTCCTATCTCATGCTAGCTCCTAAAATTGATCTTTCATTGACTCTCTACGACAGGTTCATAGGGAGGAAATTCGGAGATTCCTTGGAAAGCGATTAATAGAGGGTAGAAGTCAGGGATAATGATACGGGAGAAAGGATTCACGACAGGAGGAATAGCTAGGGGATGGTGCCATATTTGGATAGTAAAAAGAATATCTGATTGTTGTGATGGATTCTATTTTTTTGAATATGCTCATTTTTGCGATTTCTATAGAATAGATAGATAGCTTCGTAGAATAGGAACCGCTTCTTCATCAATCAAGCAATTGTTGGTAAGGCAGAAAAAATTGCTTCTAAAGGTTTGCGATGAAAAGATTAGTGATTTTTATCTGCTCAGGTTAAATAGGTTGCAAATATTTTGCGACCTTCAGACTTTTTTAAAAGCGGGCGAAAAAACAACAAAATTTTGATTTATGAAAAAATATGAAATTTTACAGGATAAAGTACTGCTCTCGTCCAAGATCAAGAAAAGTTCTCGACAGGGAATCCACTCAGACAGGAGAGAAGAGAGAAAGATTCATAATCTAAACAAAAGAGGTAAACCCTGCCAGAAAATCCCTCATCAAGAAAATGCTAAGGAAAAACTGGGTAAAAGAGTTTCCAGGACAGGTTTACCATAAAATCTCCCAGTAGTCTTCTACACATCTCGATAGCATTGAAAATAAAGGCTTCAAGTAATAAAGAAGTTGTTGAATAAACTTGATTCTTTTGTATTGACAAACTTTTTGTTGATGTTTTTTTTAAAAAATCCTATTGAGTACCTCCATAGAAGATCATTCAGACAAAATTATACTGAATTTGTACAATGTTGTTATCCTTGTTTTGTAGAGAGGGATATATTGGAAAAGATGGGAGGTTGTGGAAGACTTAATCTTGGTTCATCGTGGAACTGCTTACTACTAAACGGTTTTGCTAGCAGTCTAGTCTTACCTTCACTATTATTGGAGACCTTTGATATCCATAGTTTAGAGTTGAACCTACAAATATTGGTTTTTTTTGCTCCGTGTTTGAAACCCCTATACTGATACAAGCACGCTAGGATTAGTCATAAGTATGTTTAGGGTTGGTTATTTTAATTTCCCACTAGTGAACACCGAAATAAATTTCATTGTTTCCATACACTGAACCAGCTTTTAACAGTTGAATTATGTTTTAGTTGATACTTTTTACAAAATGACAGTTTTAAATATGAAATTTTTGAAGGCTTTGAGTCTTTATTTCAGATATAGGACCTGGCTGTCCTCCAACTACTCTCATACGAAATCGATACTTTGTAGCAGGATTGAGCCCTTCGATCAGGCCTTTTCCATTTTTATTTCTCACTTTCTTGAAAATTTATTATCCCTTCATTTTGAATCCAACGCCATACTCAATTTAGTATTCTTAGTTTTGGAAGGGAAGATGAAGAAAGTCAAAGTAAACTGCATTATGTGAAGACATTAAGGTCACAGGGCGGCAAGAAAGCGGATTTTGTGTGATTTATTGGAGGAGTTCGGAGCTAACTGTAACATTCCCAACTAAATCAACTTTTTTCTATCTATTACTGGCTGCCGTTTCCCCAACATTTTAAAACTGAAGGGTTGCGATGTTATCCTGAGCGTTAATTTCCCACGGTTTTGAGTTAGTATTCAAATTGATGATCGATGCTTGTAGTTCTTCAATGTTAAGCGTTTTGAAATTGAAAAATTCATAGTTGAGATGAACTCTTTTTACCCTACGATCCAGATAATCCAATCCCACGGTTTGCTCTGCTAGTTTTTAGATTACTCTTGCGTAGTCATCATATTTTTGAAGGTTGTACTAGACTAGGTAGCAATTTTTCATGTAAATTTTCTAGCAGTTTTCCCAATATTACAAAAGTTTCTTTCGAGTTTCCTCTGCTTTCATCTATAGGATTTTTTTTAACCCTTCTAACTGTTCTTCTATTGATTGTTAGCAGGTTTTATACACTCTTCTTTGTTGCTCGAAATGAGCATCATATGACTTTTTATCTTCGATGAGTTTTTCTTTGTATTAAGAAATCTGTTTTAATTTGAATATGATCTGCGAAAAGTACTCATCTTTGTACTCCTTCAGACTTCTGACTTTGCTGGCCTTAGTGCAAACCTCTTTATGAGTCTTTAAACAGCTTTGACATAGGATAGACCCACATTAGCAAATTAATTCAAATATTTGTTTGTGGGAGGTGCACCATTCTTATTTCTTTTTGATCCGATCCAAGTTTTTTTTTGACGACCTGTCATGAACATATGGCTATCTCCTATGTTTCGAGTAGCCAATGCCTAGATGTATTTCTTTGCTGCATTATTTGCAAAAAAGCATTTAGCAGTCTTTACAGTCCAACTATGCAGGTTCGGAGCAACGATAACATTATTAAGGTTTTCCTTAGTAAAAGTTTTGCATGATTTCGAACAGTTGTTGATTAACGGAGCATAGTTTTTTATTATTAGGAAGAGGTTTTCCGCATAAGCAATTGTTTGTTTTTTCGTACTTTTATCTGCAGTTATCACATATGAAAAGTTTACAGCACTTTGTCAGGAGTGCAGTTTGTTGACGAATGTTACAAATTTAGCAGAGAAGCATTTACTTTTTCGAATTTGATGTAAGCAATAAACACCGTTTTTTTATAATTCTGAGCTATTGAGTGAAAATTGTTTGCCAGTTGAAAAATATTCAAAGACTGTTAACTATACAAATATTAGAGACACCTTCAAATAATATTTTGATAATATTTTGTGAACTGATTTGTTAGGAATGTCCAACAAAAAACTTGACAAGGTCGATAATCTCAGTTCTTAGTAGGAAAGGAAACCCCATGGAAGACAGTAAAGCTCAGAAGGGGGAGAGGAAGCATAAATTGAAACGGAGTAAAAATGGCTTGCCAACCTTGAATTATCACATTTAGCTAAAAAATCCAACACAGAATCCTAGGAATAATTCCTCATTTTATAGCCTTTTGATTGCATCGAATTCGAGAGTCAGCTTGAGAAGAACTCATTTTTCGAGGGTTTTTTCCAAAGTTTTCTGTAGGAAATCATCACGGCTAGTCATTTGAAGGTGCTGGGTAATTTTAAAATCAATATTTCTTAGACTTCCCGTGGGAAGAAGGACCCTCTGAAAGACTGCAGTTATTGGGGAAAGCAAAAGTTAATACGGAGAGGTTAACAATTCAGGGAATGTATAACTAGGAAAAGAAAAATTCGGTTAAAGACTTAAAATTTATCGAGGGGACAAGGTTTAGAAACTTGAAAGGGTTATCGCTGAGTATAAATTTTATTAAGTCAAGAAAACTTGTATATAGAAAGCGTAGAAATTCTCCAGAGGATCAACCTTCCTCAGCTTTAAAATTTCGATATTGTGACATACGGTTGTTTCCAGTTGAAGTCTATAAGAAAAACAAACTCTAGGAAGCTTAGAACTATCAATGTGACAAATATTAATCAGAACAGAGAGATATTACTAGTTGAGGTTAGTGATGGGGAGTATTTATCAGAGATTAGGAGATAGGAGAATTTTAGTTGTAGGATTCAGGCAGTGGAGCAGTTTGAATGGCATATGACGAGCGATCGGTATGCTTGGATTGTAGCAAAGATGGAAAAGTGTCGGATGTATAGACAGATTGAACAGTTTGTGAATGATAATTGGTGGGAAGATGGATAATGGAATTGATCTCTTTTTTTCCCTAATTTAATAGAAGTAATTTATTTCTTATTTATTCAATTATAGGTCTTTCATTGTATACTTCAGATTGCACAATTTTTTTGAACAAACTGTCTTTGTCTCACCCTTGTTAAAA
>JAOWAT010024572.1:0-12159 GCA_028571025.1 Longipedia americana | reverse complement strand
TAGCTTGAAAGGAATGGAAACTAGGGTAAAAAGTTCCAAAAAGCCCCCCTGGGGCGTCCCGGTGCGTAGGAGGCACCAATGGGGCGTCAAGTACCCCCCATACACCGAAACCCCAAGGGTACCCAACATACAAAATTGGGGTTCCTATCTTGAAGGGAATAGAAACTAGGTTAAAAAGTTCCAAAAAGCCCCCTTGGGGGCACCCCGGGGCGTAGGGGGCGCCAATTGGGCATCAAGTACCCCCATACACTGGAACCCCACAGGTACCCTACATACAAAATTTGGGGTTCCTAGCTTGAAAGGAATGGAAACTAGGGTAAAAAGTTCCAAAAACCCCCTGGGGGCACCCGGGGTGTAGGGGGCGCCAATGGGGCGCTAATGGGGCGTCAAGTACCCCCCATACACCGGAATCCCAAAGGTACCCTACATACAAAATTTGGGGTTCCTAGCTTGAAAGGAATGGAAACTAGGGTAAAAAGTTTCAAAAAGCCCCCTTGGGGCGCTCCGGGGCGTGGGGGTGCCAATGGGGCGTCAAGTACGCCCCCATACACCGGAACCCCAAAGGTACCCTACATACAAAATTTGGGGTTTCTAGTTTGAAAGGAATGGAAACTAGGGTAAAAAGTTCCAAAAAGCCCCCCTGGGGCGCCCCGGGGCGTAGGGGGGCGCCAATGGGGCGTCAAGTACCCCCCATACACCGGAACCCCAAAGGTACCCTACATACAAAATTTGGGGGTCCTAGCTTGAAAGGAAAGGAAACTAGGATGAAAGAATCCAAAAGGCTGAAAACAAAACAAAAAAAAACACGAGTAAGTCTCTGAGCAGCCTTCGGCTGCTAAAAACGTTTTAGCATTTTTTCATAGTGATCATGATATTAACCAAACGTTGTAAAATGACAGATTGGTTTTCATATCGCAATGAAAGATCTATGAATATGATATTTGGTTTTGGTTTTGGTTGCTTTGCCAAGTAATGGTTTTGTAATTGCCGTAAAATCCAAATGCTATTTGACTGAATCTTAATTAACTTGAGTATCAAAAATGTGCTCTAATCTGGATTGTTCATATCATTTGTCAAAAAGTAACGTCAATCGGACTAATCTGGAATTATTAGTCTACATTGAAACGCCCCAAATGCATTTGGGAAGGGGTTCCGATTTAGATCATTCGAAAAACTTATGCTAAAATGTTCCTGCTATTGAAGAAAATTAAATCAAGTTTTCCAAGTCATATTGGAATTATTGTTTTTCGAAATTAATTGCTGAATTTTCACCCTTTCTTCTAAAAGTCTCAGTTTCACACTGCATTGTTAATTAAGCACGGGGTCAAATTTCGTTCATGCATTACGTGTTCCTAATTAAAGAGTAATTAAATCAAAAGTGTAGGAACGGGATCGATTTCTTTTCAAAACTGCACTAAAATCCAACCCCTATTATTCTGTTTTGTAAGTTTGAATTTCCTTCATTCTGATTTTGCACAAATTGATGCTTCTTATTTAGAATTAAAAAAATTTTTGACGAGAAATTGAACCTGAATATTTTATTTTTAAGAAAAAATAAAGCAAAAATATTTTTTAGATTTTTGGATATTTCTAACAGTTTTCATAAATCAAACAGAAAATATCCATACATTTTTGGTCAAAATTGGACTTGGAGATAATTCTCAATTCTTCAACTCAATTTGAGGATTCATAATACACAAAACACTACAGTTACACATTTCATTAACTTACTCATTACATTTGTCAAAGACCTATCCAATTTTTATTCTTCAGGAAATTTGTAAATTGTGCAAATTAAAACAAATCAAAAAATGCCCTAGTTTGTTTGTTCATTTTCATCCATCTTTTTTGAATCCCTCTAACTTTAATGTGATGTTTAATTGAAATGTTTTGGAAGTTCGAATCCAAACAGAAGAATTAAAAGATATTTTTGCTATTACGAAGAGGACATCTCCTTCAAAATATTTTGGGAAATGATACAAATGGCATAGCTTTGGTTTCGCTTAATTAAACAAAAGAAGCGCAATTACAGATCTCTAGACAGCCAGACAATGCAATGCAGTGCTTCTCTTTTTGGCATTTATGGGATGAAAGTTGTAAGGGGAGAAAACAAAATTAATGTCATAAAAATGCTTAATTAAAGAATTTAATTATAAAAGACATTTCCAGAATTTCTAAATTAATTTACACATTTCCTAAAACTGATTATATTTAGTGAAAGACATCGAAACATTTAGTGGCATATAAAGAAAATTTTTCTCTTCAAAAGATTTGGAAAAGTTGACTTTGTTAACATGAAATTATTTTCAAAATTCTTGTACATATTCAAGAAAGCTTTCGAGTAAATTTTTTCTTGAATATTGTATTTTCTCACATTTCTGCAACAAATTTTCATTTTCTCAACGTTAAGGAAGTTGTAAACTTTCATTTACTTTACTGTGCCAAAAAACTGTCCTTAGGAATGTCACAAAAATTTAAGCTGTCAATTTGTAGCACATTCTGTTGAAATTTTCATCCCCATTTTTAACTTAATTCAAAATATTCAAGTGCTTCTACAACTCGTGTTTAGAGTTTTAAAGTGAACTATCATCTCTAAACAGGATCATGGCATTTATAGGTCAATATTGCTCAAAACTGAGGGTATGGTCCACCTATATCAATATTCTTATAATAAAAAAACTAGTTAAGTAACAAATTCAAGATGTTTCTTACATTATTATGAAAAACATGCTTAGAATTTTTATAAAAAAAGAGTCATTTTGTTTTCTTGAATAAAAGTTATTGTTGTTTTTCGAATGTGGGCCACACCGCTTAACTTGCCCCAAAACTTCAAAAATGGGTAAATAATGTCTACGCTCATTTTGCCTCGTTATTCACACCCCATTTTCTGTTTTTGTCATAAACATCACTTTACAGCATCATGCTAAATTCCTCTAAAGCAACTCAGAGCAGTAACTTCATGAAACCCATAATTAAAATGAATTACTCTGGAAAACTTTTCTGACAATGTAAAATCTTTTTGCAAAATTTTTTGTAAATGATGTACTATTTCCTACATTTTTACTTTTTGTTGACATTAATAAATATAATTTTAACTCAATTGATCTTTTGGATGACATTTCAAAAAGACTTCTTGAATTTTTTTGTTCCTTGCAAGAAGTTGAAGGGTAGATTGTTTGGAAAGGTCATTTGTTATCATTTATTAAAACAAATTTTGTTGTGGATTACTTGGATTACTATCAATTGTAAAAAATGTAAAGCATAATTTTGGTCCAAAATATTTTCTTGCAAAATCTTAGGGGTAAAATTAAAATTGAGTGTGGAATTCCCTAATATTTCAGAACTAGATATATACCAAAATTACGTTGACAATTATTTTTCTCATGAGACAAGTTCTTTGAAGTTTGGCATGGTCTTCTATATTCTATTACCCCTACTTAACAAAGCTATTCATTAATTTCTATTTTGCAATTCAACGATCAGACATATTCTAATGAAATATTCCAGCAACAAAAAATACCAAATATCCTTTTTTGTGATCTGTTTTTCTTTTGGTTCATTTTTAATGAAATCTGAATGTTCAAAGTATCGTATAATAAATTACGTCTAGACCAGTAAATGAAAGTATCAATTAGCCGTAATTATCATTACTATTAAATCACATAAATCAGGTGACGATATCAAATGAAATTTTGTCTGGCGATTTTAGTTTTGAAGTAGAGGAAGCATTTAGAATAATAAACTTTTCTGGGAAATAGGAACAGTTCAAATAAAGAAGGGGACAGTCCAAAATGGCAATCCGTGAAAGAGTCAAATAAAGAGGAAAGAGAAGAACAATTTGTTTTTAAAAGTAGATGTTAGGTCAGTAGATTCTCCATTTATTCTTCTTTGAGATCATTATATTCTTCATTTAATCTTTTTTATGGGTTGTCCAATTGAAAATGGAGAGAAAAAAGTTTGATTTATTCCTTAAATTAAGCTCATAAACGATTGCGGTGTGATATAAAAAAGATACATATGATACGTATCAAAGAGGGGACAAATAAATGTGATATTAACCACTCAACAAGGGATGATTTACAATCCATTTTATTATCACCTCAGTTCCCAAAAAAGTATTTGTATTTTGGTGGTAATCTCCAAATTGGAAAAAATAAGAGTAGACAAACCTAATAAATTTTGTCACATGGAAAATACTTTTCTCAAAGAACAGTAAGTGGGTCTTCAACTGACCTGACATTTTCTTCCAGGACCCACATATTTTTGTCTTTGCTCTCCATCTGACTCTATTACATATCAATTGTGGCTGTGAAATATCCAATCCAGTGTTAACAATTCTGAAAGTCCCAGAAATGTATCAATAACTTTCATTAATATTCCATTTCTCTCTTCTTTTTTCCAGCTGCATTTTCCAATCTGATGTGGAACAAGGAGAAACCTGGCGGCGGCAAACAACAACTGGCTTTGGGCAACTACGTTCTGAGCAGTCGCGATCCCAAAATGGAAGTGAAGGTGAAGAACAGCGATAATCCCGCTGATAAACCCGGTTCAACTCTGATCATTCCGTTGGCCAGGCAAGAGGATTCAGGAATTTATTTGTGCGAATTCCCTGGAAATGAAGGATCGGTCATCAAGCACACAGTCATTATTAATGGTAAGATTTCATTGGTTTAATTGATTGTTTGAAAAATATCAAGAAAATTGATTGTTAACTTTTTTCTTGCTCCTGTCTCAAAATAGTTTTAGAAAAACAAGTTTATTAACAGTAACAGATTGCTTATTAATATTCATCTAATCTATTTTGAGACAGGGAAAGTGACATGACCAAACTTGAACTTCCATTCTCTAGAGCAGTCACAAAAATTAGATGTTCAAATTGTTCATGATCATACATCTAAGAAAACCTTGCTTTTTGCCCATGATTGTCACAGATATGGTCTAGTACTTGTCTTGAAATATGAGCTCCATTTTGATCAATGAGATTTCATTAGAATAATGACCCTATTTAGTTTTTACTTGCGGGCAAAATTGTGTTCTGTACTGCTTCATTCAGACTGAGGGTGGAATGCAGAGCGCGTTATTTTGAATGTACCCTCATCATATCAATTCATGGAGATACACCTACCCACAATGAGTTGGATATTCAAAGGTCTTTGAATACAATTTAGATCAAACAATGGAGATATAATTTGGTACACAATATAATTACTAGCAATGAATAGCCAGTTTTCTTCTTCAGAAAATTGTATTTTTTGAAACTTTCAAATTACTATTTGTATAATCTTTTAAGAATTTCAGAAGGGTAGTTAAGGGCTATCCATTAATTAAAGACTGAGTCATAAAAAATTAGACAAAATAAACATGTCATAATTTTGAGCTCATTCGTCAGATGAATCCATGCTTGGATGCAATGAAAAGCTGAAATTCTAAATTTTTCAAAACATCCCTTATTTTTTAAATTTGAACCAATATAAAGCATGAAACTTGAAAATTGGTGAACAGTCTAAATGTAAAAAAAGCAAAATTTGCAACTGTAATTCAGTCCATGGTTATTGCCCTTTTTTAAAAATTGACAATTTTATCTCAAAATATGTGCAGAAAATTAAAATGTCAAAGAGTGTTTTGGAAATAGGAAAATCTCAGCTTTCCTGAGAACCCATTGCTGGTTAATTCTGATATCATATGATGTAAGACAAAGCAAAAATCTAAACTAAACAAAAACCATTGACTCAATTATCACTACAATTGATTGCTTTTACAGGTTTTAAGCCTTTCACCATTTTTTAAGTTTCTTGCTTCATATTTGTTCAAATTTCAAAAGTAAGAGTTGTTTTGAAAAATTCATAATTTTAGCATTCCATTGCATCCAAGCATGGATTAATCCGATATTTGAGCCCAAAGTTACAACTTGTTTATTTTGTCTAATTTTTTATGACTCAGTCTTTAGATGTGGGGAAAGAAAATTCTGAATGAAAAAGTCAAATTTGCAATTCAATACTCCAGGAGCCCATCGGGTGAGTGGAGAATTGCATTGAAAATTTGATTATTGAATTCAGAATGTTCTTGTACCACATCTGAATGTATTAGAATTAACATTCCTATATGAAACAAGATTACATTTTTGACCTTGATTTGATGAAGTAAAATCAGTTTAATCAAGTTTTGGGCAAGTGAGTGTTTACATTTCTGTTCATAAGATAGCTCGGAGTAGTAATAGGAAAATCTCACACTGAAATTTTCAATCCTGCACTCCTGGAGTGCTACTCATATGAATGACTTTCCATCACCTTGAAGTCACCGAATAGAAAATTCTGAATTCAAAAATTCAAATCAAATACCAATGTTGACCTTGCCTTTGGCTACAATCAACTTTGCATTGGATTTGAATTTTTTCATTCATAATTTTTCTATTCCATGACTTCAAGGTAATGGAATTACCCCAATCCTTAAGTCAAAAGTTCAATCCTGCACTCATTTTGGAGTAAACATTGACTTTTTCTACATCTAAAATATACCTGCTACTCATATAGGTATGGTCAATTACCGTAAAACATTCTAAATTGGACCTATACTACCAAGGGTAAATCGGACCTGTGCTCAAAATGATTTTACTTCACTCTAGTTTCATATCAGGTTAGGTCCGACTTACCCTTGCAGGCTTTTTTGCCCGTTTTTAGAAAGACCCTAAATCTAAAAATTTCGTATTTTTGAGTTTTTAATTTTTTGAATTGAGTTTTTCGATTCTCAAATTGAGTTTTTGAAAAAATTGAATCGAGTTTTGTGAAAAAATTGAGTTTTTGGGAAAAAAATGATATAATTGTTAAAAACTTAAAGAATCTGAACAAAATTAGCGAAAAATTCCACTAAAATATCATTTTATTGATCATTACTTTGATTCTTAACATTGATTTCATCCAAAAACACCAAAGACACTAAAAAGTGCCAAAATTTCCCGAAACTTTTACTTTATTTCACGTCTTAGAAACTGACATTTTCTAAAAATTTCGTATTTCTGAGTTTTTGGAAAAAATTGAGTTTTTGCGAAAAAATCTGAATTGAGTTTTTGTACTTTTTGGCAAAAAAAAGCCTGAGGCTTGGTAGGTCCGATTTAGCATAGAATGCGGTATCTTAAATTCTTGTTTTGAATTCTATGAATAATAGGCACTCACTGTCATTTCCTAAACTAAATTAGCAACAGCAAAATTAATTTATCATATTAGAAAAATAAAAGTGGATATAAGATAAATATCACTCAAAACTTATTTACGTAATATAATTTATCGACAAATCTGAGAGCCTCACTATTATTTCTATCTGTCCAAACTTGAACAAAATCAAAATCTTCATTTGTAATCACATCATTCAAAAAGTTTTTTAATCTTTTCTGAGAAAGAGAAACACTTTGTATTGAATTAAACAGGATGAAAGTAGTTAAAATAAATGTCCACATTTTTGTCGTAATAATATTAAATGCGTCCTCTTCTCATGAGAGCATAATGTCGAATGAAAGTTTTTTCTTGGATGATATTGTCTTTTCTGTTACACACATACAGTTCTACAAATAATTATTCGTCACTTTTCAATATTGCAAAATGAGTACCTTTAAGAAATATGCTCTCCTGAATTCAATATTGGACGCACAGAAATCTATTGCATATAATTGAAAATTAGAAATTCACAGCTTTACAATGGTACCCTATACTTTTTAGAAATTCATCCAGAACGTGCCAAAAATCCACATTGAAGATAAGCATAAATGCGGGAGAAATTTGTTCCTACTTTGAGAGATAGCCACAGACGTAATTTTTATGATATACAGTTGGGGAAATTAATGAAGGCAAATTCTATTTTCTAATTTTGACTCTCCTCATCAAAATTGATGTGAAAAACTCAATTTTTATCGTACAAAAATGGTATGCATAACATTAGAAAGCTGAGACTCTCAGCTTTTTAAAAATATATAAATTCAACCTCACACCCGCCGGCAAACACCCGCAATTTGTATTTTTAGCACAAAGGTTGACATCTACTTGCCTTTTAAAAACCCTTGACCATTTACCCAATGTTTAGAGTTAAGATATGATTAATATATTTTTTAAAGGTAAACATAGAGCTTTTAAAAAATATTTAAGAAATTGCCAAAGAATATCTTATGGGGTGACAGTAAAGAAAGAAAATGGAATCAAACTTTCTTATTAGTAAAATGCGGGAGATTTTTTTTGTCTATGAGTCTGTATGGTATATTTTTTTGTTAGTTGAGCTAATGCCAAATGTTATTCATTTTTGGAAAGCTGAAACATAAAGCTTTCTAATAATGTATGAATTAATTCATAAATCTTAAAATTAGCTGAGTGGCAACGGATTTTGTTAAGGTCATCAAATTTTAATAGTTGGGATTAGAACTGAATTTGCGGGAGTTTGCAGGCGGGTAGTGGGCCCAAATTATACATTTTTAATAACCTTAATTTTTCAGCTTTCCAATGATATGCATAACATTTTAGTATGATTAAAAATGTGTTCATGCCATGCAATTTAATGCGAGAGGTCAAAATGACAAATTTTAATTTGCCTTCACTAATTTCTCCAACTGTACTCTGTGATGACAATTCTACGCAACTGCTGCAACGTACAGTGCCGTTCATAATGCATGCCTGGGAATGGAAGTAGTCAAAACTTTAAACTTTTACTTCTATAGAATATACCAAACTTTACTCACATTCATTTCAGACCTAGGGGCACCCCCCATGACCATCAGATTTAAATTTGGATGATTTTACTTTTTTCCATATTATTCTCCCTATAAAAGTACAATCAAGAAATAAACAAGAAATATTGTGCTTACATTTTGATTGTATTTTTATAGGGAGAATAATATGGAAAAAAGTAAAATCATCCAAAATGAAATCTGATGGTCATGGGGGGTGCTCCTAGGTCTGAAATGAATGTGAGTAAAATTTGGTGAATTCTATAGAAGTGAGAGAGTCGAATTTTGCCCCCTTCCTTTCCCGGAAATCTATTATGAACGGCACTGTACCACTTCCGGTTCCGGTCTTAAAACCATCTGGAGGCTATCATAAAGCTTCCTGTAAAGTTGCATCAAGATTGGTTCAAGGGCCTAGGAGTAGTTAACGGACATACGGACATACTCTCTGCTTTATAGTTATAGATTCGAAAAATTTGAAAAAATCATTACATTTTGAAATGTAAAAAAAATCATTATGCTTACACTTTTTTCTTCACACTTTTTTCCCTTAATCAAACTGGGAAAAATTCTTAAATCGTAGTTTTTTGCGTTTTTCGGAGCTAAGTTTTGATCAAATTTCTCAGTTTTGTAGAAATTTTTACTCAGTTTTCACTAAAGTGCAGAGTTTTTCAAAAATAGATTGACATTTTTTGGCAAATTTTCAGAAATATGTGGTCAAAAACGGTAATTTTTCCTCCAAAAATTGACTTTAAAAATCTAAAAATTTCGTATTTCGTGGTTTTGAGATTTTTTTCTCAGTTTTTGGAAAATTCGGCGCTCCGTTTTCAAAAAATTTTGTCAAAAAAAGGCCTGACTTAAAAATGGCAAAATTTGAGAAATTGAAAAGTTCAAAATATTTGAAAATTTTGATTTTTATTTAAATACGTATTCTGCTCTCTTATTGTTTCAGGTAAAAATTCTATTCTTTTCATAACATGTGTATAATGACATATTCAAGAACCTAAACTGGTTTTTTGAAGAGGATAAATTAATGCGGGGTGATTAATTGTTAACTGAGATTAAATAATAGAAAATGCAACTTCCTGTAGATGATGGGGATTATAATGAAAGAAGTTATGTCATGTTTAAATATAACTAATTTTATTTTATCTTGCAATTTTTTATTTTATAAGACTGTTGAATTTTTTTCTTTAAAGTAAAAAATTGCAAGGTAAATTAAAATGAATTTTTCTTCTGGTCATGCTTTTTCATATGAAAACAATTTTATTAGTGTAAATATATTTTTTTATTTAAGCGACCATCTCAAGTTGATATACAGAACTTTGAAAAGCACCTGCTTATAAAGTTCCACTTTTCTGGATACCGTTCCACTTTTTCTGATGTCACAGTAATAAATTACACTCATTTTCCAGGGACGTTTTTCTCCGTAACGGAACAGCTGTTGATGCAGCAATCGCTGTTTTGCTATGCAATGGTGTTATTCACGGAATGAGTTTGGGTATCGGAGGAGGGATTATCATGACTGTTTATGACAGACAAAATGGAAAAGTGGAGAGTCTTGTGGCCAGAGAGACAGCTCCAGAATTGGCAAATGAAACCATGTTTGTCAATCAGCCAAAACTATCAAAGAGAGGTAAATTGATAAATTCACAATATTACTCCTCATAAGTTACGAAAGAACTTTTAAAATTGTATTATGACAGATTCTATCAGGAATAAATAATTGTAGAAATACTGTTAAAATATGTGATGTGGCAATAAGAATAGAACCCGACTGACGGAACTAAGTTTTTTCACAAAAGAGGAGAGAAGAGTAAAATTACATTAGTTTCTTCAATTTGGGCAAAGTTTAGAAGGCTTTGAAAGAAACTTCAATACTAAAAAATTGAGCTTAGGTTTAGAAAATCAAAAGCTATTATTGAAATCCAAACCCCCAATTTTTCAGTTCGGGTGCTTTTCTTTTTGACACATCACATATATTTTGAAATTATCCAAAAATTTGTGATTTTTAGGGCTTACAATTTTCAAATTTAGCTAAAACTTATCTTTCATATGTGCAAAAAGAATTTTTCAATTATCTCTTTTCCTCTATGCGGAAATAGAGGTTCAATATAGCATTTTCAATGAAAGTACTACATAACAGAAAATTTAAAATGCCATTTTCTTAAAATTTCGCAAAAAAATTATTTTCAAAAGTCCGATTGGACACCTCAAATTACTGTCAAAAATAGAAGAAACACATGTAATGGACCATGGACTATGAATGGACAGATATAATTTTTTAGGCATTTGATTTTTGACAGGTCCTTTGTCCATCGCAATACCTGGTGAGATCAAAGGCTACTACATGGCCAAGGAGAAATACGGCAACCCTGACATTTCATGGGAATCCCTTTTTGAACCAACGATCAAAATATGTCAGGAAGGCATTGAGGTGACGCCATCTATGTTGAGTGGATTGAAAGCTTCACAGAATGCTATCTTTAAAGATGAAGGTATGAGGTAAGATTCAAGAAAAGAGGTGTCTCAAAAAACATTTATAAAAATGGGTGAGAAAGGGTAGAAGACAAATACGAGCAATAGCATGGAACACACTGTTGTAAAACTGGGCCTTTACTCTTGCAAATATTTGCAAGAGCAATGAACAGTTGAACACCCAAATTTTTGCATTTGAAATTGCAAAGTTTAAGAATAGTTTTTTCATTTGCGTTTGTCCAATTCCTTTGTCATTGCAATTCAAACTTTGCGTTAACTATGTTCATGCAAACTTATAGTCCGTTATTTATTGCAAAATGATTTTGCAATAACTTTTGAAAATTTGTATCACAAAAATCATCACTTTGATCAATGCTTTTGACTACTTTGTCCTGAAAAGTCGGCTCAACTAAAATAAATCCCACTGTCCCATCGATCTTAGCTGAAGAAAGATTTTTTAAAGAAAATCTCTTGGAATCTGGCTCTGCAAGTAAGATTATGCTAGAAATTTACTAGAAAAATTCATCCTTTTCATAACAAATTATCCTGTTTAGTCAAGTTCCATGAGACACTCAGAAACAAATATGTGTTAAGCCAATTTGGATGGGATAGAGAGATTTTGTATTGGGAAAATTCAATTGTGATTTCAAATTAAAAAGAGATGTTTGAAACTTAATCCATTACTTTCCATCCATAGGGAAATATTTGTCAACCCAAAAACGAATAAAACATGGCAAAAAGGAGACATGTACAAGAGGAAAAATTTTGCTGAAACGCTGAAAAGAATAGCAAAGTATGGTCCTGATGAATTCTACACAGGTGAAACAGCTAAAAATATGGTCAAAGACTTACAGAAACTTGGAGGAATCATTACTGAAAATGACCTTAAAAATTATCAGTAAGTAGTAAGGTTATAAATAAAGTCGAAGGTTCTCCGATTTTCAAGGCGGTCTCAAATTCTCTTGTATATACCAAAAGAT
>JAOWAT010024461.1:0-12163 GCA_028571025.1 Longipedia americana | reverse complement strand
GATCCGCTAATCAGTTTTTATTATTTTCCCACGGCAATACATGTAACATTGGATTTATGACCCTTTAAATGCCCAATTTAGTTTACGATCATTTAGTCTTGGCCATTTTCCATGCTGATATTGTTTTCAAAAATATTTATAGATTTAATAGGTTGATTCATAAGAATAGATTGTAGATGTTTGATCAACTCAATCACACTAAACAGTAGGAGAACTGGTTCTTGAATTAACGAACAATTTTCTTGTAGTACAGCTGGTTCCCCGCTTCTCTCGAAAGACTCACGACCAAGTTCTTGTCGTGATTCCTCCCCAACACCAAATTGACTTCGACTGTCTCTTTGAGTTCGTCTGCGTCGGTTCCGTAACTGTACTAAAACACCACAGAAACCTAAATTAATTGAAAAAATTACCTTGTTGTCATTGTCCTTTATTTCAGAAGCCTTCATCGAGGGAAGGTCTTCCTCATCAATGATCTCTTCTTCGTTTGTTTCCTCGAGAATGATCTTGTTGTTCTTCAGGAATTCCTTAATTGATGACATCACGTAAGCGAGTTCTTCCTTGATAACGAAGTCGTCCCTTGAAAGTGCTTCAAGGTCGGGAAGGGCTCTTTTGTTCTAGGATTATTTAGTGTATGCCTCGAAGAAATTGGCATCAATTTCGAGATCTCCTCTATTCTGCTGACCCTGATTATTTATGGCGTTCATTCTTTGCTCTTTCTTCTGTTCTTCTTCTTATCTCCTTGCATTCACAACTTTGTCCAAAATTTCCTGTCTCTTTTAAAATTCTTTTTTTATGTCAGGATATGAGCAGACTGGCTCAATAACCCAGGGGTGCTTAGCAATTTACTCGATGGTAATTCTATCTGCGGGATCCATAGCGACCATCCTAGTGAATAAATCTCTGAATTTGTCGCTGAAAAAGTCGTTTGGTCTTCTTCTGGAGTGGGCCTTCCAAAAAACTGCAAAGTTCTTGTCTCGAATCAATTTGTAGTAAGGGTCATTCGTAGTTGCTTTCTCAAAAGGTGGGTTTCCAGCATACATGATGAAAAGAATCACACCAGCGGCGAATATATCAGTCTTTGTTCCCTAGTAATTCTTGCTCTGAATTTAGGGTGCCATGTAGCCTTAAGTCCCCAATTTAGTGTGAAGGACACCAGAATTGTCTTTGCCTTTTAGTAAGCAAGAAAAGCCGAAGTCAGCGAGCTTTAGGACGAACTAGTGTGAGAGAAGAATGTTCTATGGCTTGATGTCCCTGTGGGCATATCCCTTCCCATGCATACAGTGGAGTCCATTCATCATCTGGTGGAAATAGGTTCGGGCAACTTTTTACGAGAACTTACCAGTATCCGCAATATAGTCGAAAAGTTCTCCACCTCCGACATATTCAAGAATGATAGCAAAACACTGATACTGATTTTCGTTACGACTTTTATAGGTGGCGTTTTATCTGACATCGATGAGTTTCACGAGATTTTCATGGTCCAAGACCTTCATGATTCCGAGTTCGTGTTTCAAAGTGCTGAGATTGGCCGTTTACTTCTTATATCTTTTGATGGCAACATAGCGTCCGTTTTCGTCGACACCCAATTTGACTCTTTTTTAATTAAAAATGGTACTGCGCATGGTAGCCGGACCCAAGGGTTTTCAAGATCTTGTACTCGTCAAGGTAAGAATGTTTCTTTTCAATTTACATATTTAATTATACTTGCTGAACTTTAAATTCCCAGTTTTAAATGCTCATAATTAGAACTTTCCTACTTTTAATAGTACGTTTTTTAGTTATTAGCCGTCTGCCATTCCTGTCACTTTCTGATACCCACCTGCTTCCAACATACATCTTCAAAATGTATATTCGGAAAAAAATAGAACCCTTTTTTACTTAATCATTTAAACGTCTTCCTCATAATCGAGTCATAACGATCCCCGCAATAAATTTTTCATATGAAACGTAAAATTCAATAAATATAAATATTGATTTAAGTGATATATTTTACAATCAGCAGTGATCAGTTGTTTGAGTTGTAAAGTCCTCTGACTTATTTTGGGAGGTCAGCAAAGTATTAATGTTCAAGCGCCTCTTTGGCCGTAATTCTCAAGACCGGATTTGGCTGAAGCATTTTCTAAGATGGAAGTATTTGTTACTTAAAGGAGATTAATTCCATGCTTGTCGAGTCTCGGGACAATTTTTTCTAGACTTTAGCCATCAAACTTTTCGAACTGGAAGTTTTTCCACTGAGGAAGATCCTCAACTCCAGACCAAGTTTGCGGAGTCGGAGTTCCAACCACCTTAAAAATTTTGTTTAATTCATCTTCCTCTTTTTGCCCGGGGAATAGAGGCTTCATGTTGACCATTTAGGCGAAAATGCAGCCGACTGACCAAATGTCTATTGAACTTGTGTATTTTTGCGACCCCAGCAAAACATCAGGAGGCCTATACCAGAGAGTAACGACTTCGTGGGTGTAGCCCTTGACGGGAATTCCCGAAGCCCTGGCGAGTCCGAAATCGGCAATTTTGAGAATATTATCCTTCGATATTAGAAGATTCTGGGGTTTTAGATCTCGATGGAGCACTTTCTTCTCATGGCAATGCCCGATCCCTTTGAGGAGTTGAAAGCAAAAACTCTGAGTTAAGGAAAGGGTACCTTTACAATCATGGGATCCATGCCCTTTTACTTGCTGAAGGAACTCATAAACTTCTTGAGATCGTAGTCCAAGTATTCAAACACGAGGATTAATTTCTTGTTGGAGTGTATCACTTCTCTCAAATGCACGACATTAATGTGTGAAAGCTCCTTAAGGATCGATATCTATCGAATCGCAGTGCTTGGAATTCCTTCTTCTTCACTTTCTAAGCGAATTTTCTTTAGGGCATAAACTTACTAATTCTACTTGTCTGCGTAGACCTATTTACTTACCTCGAGCCTTATACACAACCCCGTAAGTTCCTTCGCCAAGCTTCTCCAACTTTTAGTATTTTTAGGCCTTGTTCCCTTTCATATTTCTTTTCAATTTATAATTATAAGTCTTTTGATATAAAATTGACATCAATATTGTAAAGGGAAGTACTTTTGATCACTCTTGGGAAGATATACCATTCGATGCTATTTTTTTGATTTATTCTATTTTTTTGACTTGTTGAATAATAGTGGGCTTGGAGGGACTATTCTAACTGCTTTTTTACAGAGTCAGCTTGATAACTTTAATGGCCATTTGCATGGCTTTGTTTTCTTATTTCAACTTTTAAATTTGTTGAACTGAGTCTTTTGTAAGAGCTGCCCCTTTTTATCGCCATTGTTTGACTATATCTCCTTCTTTGATGAAAAGTTTGCTTTGGAATTACTCCTTGCGTTTTTCCATCCGGTTTCTATAAAAAATAACAACTTATTAAAATACATGAAAAAATCGCTTAAAATACTTAAACATCATCCCTTCAACTATTGAAAGCTGCACCAATTCCGAAGGCTATTCCCGCTGAAATCGCACCAATGATAATGGTTTCAATCGCTGAGTGGTACCACTTTGCACTCGTTACAAAGCTTTTGCTGAAACCTAAAATGAACAAAAAAAATAAAGAAATCAGACCAGAAGAAAGAGCTATGTCTAAATTGACATTCAAGCCATAGATCGAAGCAACGATGAATGGAATTAGAGGCATCAGCCCAAAAATTGCGAAACTGAAGAATGTAACAATGCTATTTCTTACGGGGTTTTCCTCATCTGGGATCAATTGCAACTACTAAATCATCATAACTTTGAGAAACCCATCCCTGTTTGTGCTTAGAATATCCACGATTTACTGCGAAATAGCTTTCTAAAGCCCCATGTCCGAGTAAATTTTAATCATTTAGTGCTTTTCTGCCTAAAAATCGTCCTCCATTTCCTTGAGTTCTCTAGCTTATTACATTTTCATGTATTCTTGATCGCTTTTGGTAGCCAGATAGTCAGCAATGGCCATTGAAAGTCCGTCAGCAATGAGGGAGGATAGTCCTAGAGCGACAATAATGCTTGCTGAGATCGAGCTACCGATGCCTGAGAGGGCAATGCTGAGAGTGGTAATCAGTCCGTCTAATCCTCCGTAAACCGCAGATTTAATGTATTATCCCCCTTTAACATGCTTCTCGGATTGCATGTGCTCGTCAAGATCAACTTCCTGGGGCTAGTCAGATGATGACATTTTTCTGCCGATATGTTTTAATTTGTGAATTTAATGGATTTCATCCCATAATTTTAAACTCTTATAATCTCAGTCAAAACTGCATGGCTGATAGACTCTCCAAGGTTTACGGAACTGAAATGGACAAGGTCAATTGTCCTTTTTTCTATAAGATAGGTGCCTGCAGATACGGAGATAGTTGCGAAAGAATACATAACAAGCCTCCCATCTCTTAAACTGTCATGCTACTCCATATGTACGACAATAATCCGATATAAACCGCTCTCATTTCCGGAAATAACGTTAGCAGTGCAGATGCTGAAAAGGCAATCGAAAAATTTTAACACTTTTTCGAAGATGTCTTCAAAGAAATGTGCCAATATGGATAAGTTGAAGATATGATCGTTGTCGATAATCTGGGCGATCATATAGTTGGGAATGTGTACATCAAATACACCGAAGAGTAATACGCCGAAAATGCTCAGAAGAACATTAATGGAAGGTATTTTAACGGCAAAAAAATTGATGCGCAGTTTTCTCCGGTGACTGATTTTTTGAATGCTAAATGTAAACAATACATGGACGGGAGCTGTAAAAGAGGAGGATACTGCAATTACATGCATATTAAACCTCTTTCTAAATCGTTTAAAAAAGACCTATTTACTCAAATGTACCTCGAACATCCGTAATACCGGGAAAAGAAGGAGTAAAGTAGCGATAGTTATGAAGACAGAAGGGGAGATTGGAAAAGAAAAGATAGAAAAAGGGACCGTGATTACAACGATGGCAGAGATGGGAAAGATCGCAGGAGAGAAAAATAGAGAGGTAGAAAAAGATCTCATTCCAGGGACAGATCTCGAGACAGAAAACATAAAGACAAGAAGAAAAGAAAGAGGTCCGAATCCTCAAACTCCAGGGACTCCCAGGAAAGAAGAAATATGATTGCGCAGTGGAATCAAGAGAACTATTGATTTCATAATCCTCAGCATCCTATTGAATGTGAAATCCTCGTTCTACTACTTAAGTTTGAGAGATCAATATACGTATGTTTGCCATATTTTGTTTCCCACCGTTTCTCTTCCACCAAATGAAATGCTGTTTTTGGTGAAAAATATTTTTTTCTTGCAAAAATTGCCAGTCTGGTTATTTTAAAGGATGCGAGTTAAATATTAAATTTTCCTCAAATTTGTTTTACTAGGAATAGATCATGGGCAAGTATTTTTTCTTATAGAATTGTCGATGAATTATATAAACAAATTTGAAAAAAAATTGGGAGAAAAAAAACATCATCTCACTTTTTTGATCATGCTGTCTATTCTTTCATCCATCCTGTCTAGAAGTCCCTTGTTCTTGCTAGTTATCAAAGTCTTTTTTTAAATGTTATATGATCCTTCGTTTTTCTTTATGGGTGTGTAATTTTGGTAATCATTCTAGCCGTTTCCTATCATTTCCCACAATTCCGTTTCCTCGTCTTTGGTGATTTTCACTTTTTTAAGATTATTTATGCTTAAATTCTCGAGAAGTTAAGCCTGTTGCTTTTATTCCCTGGTGCGATAAAACTTTTTATGAGACTTGATTTTGGATAGTTCCACCGATTTCTTGCCAAAATTGCGGTTATGGTTTCGGGGAGTTTCTTCAATTCCTGAATTCGAAATAGAAAGTGATCCGATGTTCAGCTTGCCATTCTTATAACAAGATACCTTCAAGTCGCTATTCCGAAAAACTACATCGTTATTTGGAATATGCATTCCGATTTTATCTGCAAGTTTAAGGAAGGCTTTAGCATCGCTAAGCCCTAAGAACTAAAAATCTTTATCTTCGAGCTACTATTTACCTAAATATTTTTTGACAACATAGTCTACTGCATTCTAAAAATTTTACAAGGTCAGGACAAATTCTTTCGAAAACTTTTGGAAGACCTTTTTGTAAAAATCCAAATTAAGTTTTATACACTCCGCCTTTCTGGACGCATTGCTCATTTCAAGAGTATCGGTCGATTTACCACTAATTTTGTTGCTAAAATTTTTCCTGTCACCTTAGTCAAACTGAGGAGAACCCTGATCTTAATTACCATTCTTTTGCTAATTTGTATCATTTTAATGTTACTCCAATTTTTCGCTGATCTATTATATTTTGATGGGTTTAATATTCAGCAAGCCTGTTTATTTAACAAAACACATCCATTGAGTCATGTTCATAGTGTGGAATGTCTTTAATATATCTTAAAAGCTCAAATTTTTGGGCATTTGAATTATTTTTCTCGAATAGTGGTCGTGGAGCCTCTGAATGCGATCGGGTACACTCTGAATCTTGCTATTACGAGCCCTTCTAATTCTAGCATTTTCTTTGACTTTCTCTCTTTTTTCTTTGTTTTACTCCATAGTTTTAGCGTAGCTTCGCGATTTGGAAATGTCTATAATGCTACATTACGGTCCGGATAAAGAAAAATCTCTACCATGATTTTACACATTTTTTTTCGCCACTAAACCCGAGGTTTATGACTATCGGGCTGCATCCCGATCACCATTAATTTTTTGCTAAACTTCTCTTATAGTGTCGCCCACATACTCTTCACTTGCTGTTCTGAGGGTGCAATAGTCATCGTAGGGCTGATAACAGATCTTCAATTTCTCATCCTTGGATATCCAAAACTAAATAAAGTCCACAAAGCTTCTTTGTATCGAACTTTTCGTATATTATAGGAACTGAAGGTATACCTATTTGATCTTCTCAGAGAAAAACTATTCCTGAAACACGCTGGTTTACTAGTATCCGACCATTAAGAGATCATCATCAAAGTAGCATCGTAATTGCTACCCAATATTGTTCTAAGCTCCCTTTTCGTTGCCAAGAATTGGCAATGATTTATCGCAGTTTGATATGTAGAAATTTACCCTCTAAAGTTTAACTCTTGAGCTTTCCTCAGTTATAGTACCGCCTTGTAATCCCAATACACTCGTTTTTGCACTCTTTTCCATCGTTGAAAAACGTAACAAAACGAAGGAGTTAATTAAAAATGTCAATCTAAAAACCGAATGATTAGAAAAATACTGAATACAACTGAAAATATCAAAGTTTTTAATAAAGTTCTTGCAAACTGTTTAAGGGAGTCTAATCCCTCTATTCATAATTTATTTTGCTGAGACCTAACTCAAAATCCCCATTTGCCACTAGATTTTCGTATAAATTAATAGTTGTAACTTTCCCTTTCTATATGTGAAAGTTGTCCTGAAAA
This sequence comes from Longipedia americana, assembly GCA_028571025.1. Taxonomy (NCBI): domain Eukaryota; kingdom Metazoa; phylum Arthropoda; class Copepoda; order Polyarthra; family Longipediidae; genus Longipedia; species Longipedia americana. The sequence goes on along the minus strand of JAOWAT010024461.1, from coordinate 4,776 downwards.
GCCATCGTCTAAAGAGGATGCTCTTAGATTGTGCAATTATGTTGCGTTTGATCGATCGACTCTCTAGATTATGCTAAATCCACGGTGATGTCTTAAAGTACTTTCAACTTTCCTTTGCTACTCGACTTACCCCAGACGACTTTCCCAATTTTACACATGTTTTTTCTCTTTTTTTTACTTGCTGTGTTGAGCTATCTGCTAGAAAATCCATCTTCTGACTGATCCTCGCTGTTGGCAATCTTCTTAGATTTACTTAAGTGGATGTTTTGCAGGTAAGAAGATTCCTGCTCACCCTTTTGATCATACTTTTAAAGTCTAGAGCAAACTATCTACCTCTAGAGCTCCTTACATTTTGCCTTTTTTGGCACCTTTCTGACCGGTGAAAGTTATATCCCGTTATTCTAATCAGAAAATTATTGTAATAGAATACTTTTGCTTTCCTAGAGTTTCTATTTCCACAACGGATTTGACTCTTTATCCCTTTTCTAATCCATCTTCTAGAATTCATGAATATTTTAGTTAGCATACTTTTCCATTTTGACCGTGTTGCTGAGGTGAGAATCCTGATAAGTCTTTTAAACCTGTATGCTCTTGTTGCTTCCCGATTTCTTTTTTGAGAAGCTACGACTTTTAGACTTCTATTTTGGCTGAGTTTTTTTCTTTTAATTCAAATAAACTTCATTGATCTTACTTATCGCTTTGAAAGCGCATTTACTTTTTGATTTGATGATGTAATCTTTGCCTTTCGCACCTGGAGTATTAGGAAACTTTCTTTACGAATTCTTTTGATATTTTTGTTATTTATTTTGCTCCACCGACTGTGATTCATAATTCCGTGTTCTTACCAACTAACAGCTTCGGTCACCCTTAAATTCTTTCTCTTATGCCTTGACTGGTCCTTTTTTGTTCTAGTAATTTTTGTTCTTGTCTCTAGTATATTGAAGCTGCACCTAAGGCTAAACTTTGAAAACTTTTATGCTGGTGTCTTTTTCAACCGACACCTTTCTTTTCGAGTAACTTCTGACCCCTTATCTGAAACAAGTCTGCTGGCAATTTTTGGAAGATGGTCTTTTACAGAGTTATGGTAAATTTCTAGGAATCTTACCTTATTCTATACCCGCCTAGTTACTGTCAATGTACTTAATAAATCCTGATTGAACCTTCCCCCTACTCTTAGGTTACGCAGTCGGAGCATCCTGACCTTGCATTCCAACATTATTCGCTTCTAACTCTAAAATAAATAATACTTCGAATGATAAAGTGGTTGTGGGGTAGTTCCGAGCCCATCTACTCCTTTTTAGTTTATGTAACAATTTAGTTCTTTTTGAAATGGTCTTTTTCCAGGACAAACGCATCCCGAATCTGCTTTTCCAGTCTATTCGTGTCCTCACCATTTAACTAGTTAACAACAAACTTATTTTTCCTTGCCTGATGCGCATTCGGCGTCCTTCTATCCGTGACGTTGGTAAGTTTATTTTTACTGATTTGATTGTTTTGATTTTTATTTTCTTGATCGTTGTAAGAGTGTTTTTTTTATCTTACACTGATCCTTTTTGCACTGTCGATATCTCTAAAAATTTCAATTTTGGAAATGTTTCTGATGCTTGAAGCCTTAAGCCGATATTAGTTAGAAGTTTTCTGATTGATTTTTGGATTTTTGAACGTTTCTTCCCTATTTTTCAGTGGTTAATAGACTGTTTACAAGTTGGTGATGTTTGCAAGACATGATGACTTTGGAAGAGGCGGTATTTTGCTGTCTTTTTAGCTTTTCGATGATCGCCTATGGAACATTATTATTTACTAATCTATCAACCGAAAATATAACTTGATTTCATTATGCAGTTTCTCTGAATTAAATTTGCAATTTCATCGGCTTAAAAAATTGAATCTGGTATTAGTAAAATTCTGCTTCGAAGTTTTAAACTCACGAACCAATTACTCTCTATCTGAAGAACGTACCTGTATCGATCCTGTGAGTTACAACAATAAAATTATGAATCGGCACAGATATTCGGGTTGGACAGCTGAGTTTGGAATGGCTTAGTTTATAATGGGGTTTTGAAGTAGCAGCATATACACCTTAGAAACGAATCATTTGATATTGCGAATTTAATGAAAATCAATAATAGTACTCATTCTAAAAGTTACTTTGTTAATGTTCCTGATAACTGGGTCGCCCTGACTGCATGTTTAAGTATAAACTTGTAAAAGTTGAAATAGTTCCCGAATCGAAGCTTGAATAGGGTAATAACAGCGAGATTCAAGGCATAAGGGAATCCGAGAAACGAAATTGGCCACTCTTATCATTTATTTATGCAAAAAAAAACAATAATCATTTAGTTGAACAGAATATTATAAAAACTACAAAGGACCCACGATATAATAGTCGGATCGTCAGTAGAGATACGATTTTCAGGAGGAGGAGAATAGCCAGCATAGCTAGCAGAGTTGTCAAATTCATGAAATTCACTGGGACATGATATAATAGAGATTTACTTGATTTGTATAAGGACTATCATTTTTCCGAGTCAGCCATCTTCAACCCTATTGATCTGAAACTTCCAACCTCCATTCCTCGTGTCCTCTGTGACAATTACATCGCAAGTATCATAGGGAGGGTTTGAATTTCCAAAGCTGTATAGTGGGTTGGTAACTGTCAGATTTTTTGCGTAATTTTATGTGCCTGCCTGAATTCTTATCACAGCATTCGATGTTGGAGTATATCCTCTTCCCCGGTAAAAGTTAACTTTAACGTGATAGATTCCAGCTTCTATGGTAGAGCAGTTTGTATAGTAGTGTTCAGGCCCGTAACCTTAAGTGTAATCCCAATCCAACAATCCTACATGACCAGTTTTTCGCCAGTAATAAACGTGTTTTCCATTTGGCTACCAAAAATGGAGATCCAAGTCTGGTTGACTATCCCACTCCAACTCTATCGTGATCGGGCCATCACCTAGAAAAGCTGAAGGCGGAGTTATATTGTTCAACACTTGGAATATCTTGGCTTTTATCTCTGTTCCATATAGGGTAATGTAATCTTCCATTGCATGGTTCATGTTGCTGTTACTTCTGCTTTCGACATTGGATGGCAGTGGATCTTCAATGTGTTATGAAACTGGGGAAACCAGTCTTAAAAGCAAGACAGTCCAGTCATTGGGATTGGTTAGGTAGTTTGTTGTCCCATCTGACATGCTACTGGCGGCAGGACCAATATAAACCAACCCAACACTTTGTTTTTCGACGCTGGTCATCCGATCATATATTAAGTTCGTATAAATTGAGCCCTGAGAACGAGCAATCAAGACAACTTTTTTCCCTTCCTTAATATGTTGTCTGATGGTTCGATAGTGCTCATCGATGTTAACCTGGTTTTCAGCGGCAAGCACTTCTCTGGCAAAGGATTAAAGCACGTGCTGAATGAAAGATTCTGTCTAACTGGCCGGAATTCCGGGTATTTATCGAGGCAGGTCATTCACTAGATCTAGCATAATTCTCAGTAAATCGAACCTGGTGACTGTTTCGCTGAGGGGATAGTTGTCGATGAATCTGGCCAATGTAGACCTGCTGTTTGCAGTCTGAGGAGGCAAGAAGGAATATTCATCAAATTGAGTATTAGTTCCTTCTTCTGTTAGTTCTCTTAGCAGTTCCATGTTGTTTGCAGCTATTCCCGGAGACGTTCCGAGTCCGTTTACATAATGTAACACTGTAGCTTTGGCACAGTTCTATTCTTAAGCTTGGTTCTAATCCTGGAGATTTCTGTTCTGGAGGTTTCTAGCGCCTCTAAGAGCTGCTAACTGTGGAGTCAAAGTCTCCTAAAAATTACAATTTGATGTGGTCTGTGCATTTGAGGTCAGTTGCATCAAGCTTACTCCACATTCATCAATCATTCTCAAATAGTTTTCAATAGAATTTTAGCTGTTGAATTGTGCATCGACCAGGTGCAAGAAAGCTCCAACATATTGTCCTCCAAAGTAATACTGAGCACACTCCGCAGTTCTGAACTGATGTCTACAGTGATCTGCAAGTTCATCAGCTGTAGCTGTCGTTAGATCAGTATTTAACACGCTTGCCAATTGCATCATAGCTTGAATTTGGTTTGGTTCGCTGTATGTCTCGAGGATTAAGTCTCTAACATCTGTCCTAACTCCATCGCATATCTGTTGATTTGTGCAGTCAAAACCTACTGGAGTTCCCCCATTTTCGTTGCTCCCTTAGCTATTATCGGAACTCCCATTATTCCCGTCGTTTCCTGAGTTTTCCTCGGTGCTTCCACCATTTCCTGAATTTTCACCGGTGCTTCCACTATTTCCCGAGTTTTCACCAGTGCTTCCACTGTTTTCTTATCTGTCATTCGTCTGCTCGCCATTGTCTTCACTGTTTTCGTCGCCCGACTAATTCTAATTCCCGGGATTAGGAGTATGTGTATTCACTGGAGAAGGTGGCTCAGATGTAGCTCCAAAATAAATCCCAAGGCCAATGCCTACTAAGACTAGTAAGGATACGAGAACAACGAGGGAAATAATGACTTTTTTCTTCCAGTGGTTGTTCTCAGCAGATGGAGAATCAATATTTTTGTTCTCCTTTTCGGAAAGGCACTCTGAATTGGAAGCTTAAGGGTATTTCTCTGGATTAACCGATGAGAATCCATACTCAGAAATCTCTTACACGTCACTTGGATCGATTTTGTCCATTACTTTAAATAAATTATATAAATTTATTCTTATAATCCAGAACCTAGTAAAAGAGAGAAAAAAAAGTGAGAATTAAGATAGCTAG
>JAOWAT010024460.1:0-28868 GCA_028571025.1 Longipedia americana | reverse complement strand
TTAAAATTGGATGTTAAAATCCACATCGAATCTCTTATAGCACAATTCGTTTTAGATATTTTGACAATGAAAAAAAGAGGAAGATCTACTGATCAGGCACTCCTCAGGACTGCAGTAAACAAGAAAATACAGACCTTTGCCCACAAGAGACTTGCCAAAGACTTCGAAGAAATTGAAAACTAGAAAATTCCCACCGTTGGTGTTGCTGCCAGACCACTTGAGCAGGACATATTTGTTTGGCACGGCAACATCAGAGGACCCGAGGGAACTCTGTATGAAGGCGGTGTATTCCACGTGGAAATGCTGTTCCCACAGAGCTATCCTCATCACCCACCAACCGTGACAATGTATACCACCATTCCCCATCCGAATGTCTTCGGAAACTATATATGCTTGGACATGATCCAAGTTGGAGCGAGAGCCGAAGGACAAGGCTGGTCATCCGCTTACAGTGTTCAAAGTGTGCTTACCCAACTTCAGAGTTTCTTATTCGAGGAGAATCTCAGCAAAGACAAAGCCACTGTTGAATTGTAAATCAAGAAAGCTGTCAAGAATGCCAACGAGTTTAAATGCAGCAAGTGCAAACATGGTGGAAGACTATCCTGTTGGCCAACTTTCAAAACCAAAGAACAATCTCTTTAAGAATATATCACTCTTGATCATGAAAATGACATTATCAGGAAAGAACTTATCTGCTTTCACACGAAACTATCGTACACCCAAAATCAACTGGGGTTCGGACTCAAAATTTCCAAGGTTCCAAGAACCGGCATGATCAGAGAGGCATAAACATTCTACGACTATATTTCCCTCAAGGCTTTCATAAAGGAATCCATCAACAAAACGTCAAACAATGAAAGGATTACTCATTGGTTCCCGATCTATTTTGGGGAGGGAGACAATGAAGAAAGGTTCCTCCACTGTCTTACCAGAGCCCTTTCAATGATCATGACCAATTCAACAAGAAACTTCAAGCCAGATTTCATTGCCTAAGTGCTTCCCAAACTCATTCTCACGATTGTCTATCAGATTATGGATGAGAAAAAACACGCATCGATAAGGCTCATCAGAATCTTGACTCAAATCCACTCCATCTTCCTCTACTGCATCCAGAAGTTTCCTGAAGTTGGAAACAGACTGAAGGAAAGCGTGGTCAAATTTTTATCGACTGAAGAGGCAAGAAACAAAGACAACACTCCTAACTTGGGATGCATTCTTGCCTACTTGATGGTTCTTGACTCTCATAAGTTTGCTGATGTGTCTGAAACTTATTTCTTAGAGCAACTGGATCGTCAAGTGCTTTGGATCCTCAAAGCGGTTCCGGAACTTCTTGACGATACAATGGAAAAATAGGCTGACTAATTGAGATCGAAAATTGTCTTTAAATCCCAGATGACTAGTTTCCATATGCTCTGTTTCTACAAACTTTTTGTCACTAATGTGTGTTAAAGAAGGAAGAGCAGAGGCAAACTGTGGGAATAGTACAAGTTTAACCTCTGCAAGCTCAGCAACAAAGAAGAGGATGAGCTTCAGAAAGAAATAATCAACATTCAGAAGAACATTCTTAACTTTGGTGATTTTTTCTAATTTGTTGGTCTCAAAAAACGGGATGAAAAGGAAGTTTTAAAGATGCTTAAAGGTGCAATCAAAAATTCTGAAAGAAAGAAGTACCATGGAGACTTCGAACTTATCCACGAGTTGCCAAAGAGCGAGGAGCAGTTCAAAAAATTACTGGAAAAAGTCCCTACCTACAGAAAGTACATCGATGTGGACTGTAAAGAAGTAAAAAATGGAGACAAGAAATCATATACCTTCGATGTCAAAGAAAAAGTTTCAAAAGATTAAAATTGGAGATAAATGTGCGTTTAAAGATGGTCATGGGTCAAATAAATTTTATCATACGATTCCAGTTTGACCGCAAGAGACATATCAAGGAAAGCAATCAGCTATGCCCAATAAGGAATTGCCAAGCCGGAGGATCGACTCATGAAAGTGATAAAGGAAAGGTACCTCAACGAAAAAATTAAATACAATGAACCCGAAATTCCTATCCCTAATATCGACTGGAAACAGCTCTTCCTGAGGCTTGACTTGGAAGATTTCCTGCTGACTATCGATATGAACCCTGATTTCAAGGATTTCTACGAGAAACTAGAAGTCTGCAAGTTCAGCAAACTTAACACGCTCTTGATCCCATTTATTGAAATAAATAACGTGAAGTCTGGACATTACTACTTCACTGCTCTGCTGTCTAAATTGACAACCTTAAAATACATTGAATTTTCTGGTCTTCCAAACATGAGCAACTATCTGACCGAGAAGGCAGCAAAAGCCATGAAAAAAGGTTTCAGCAATTTCATGAAGGATGGCGGAAAACTAGAAATTTTATCGTACTACAACTTAAACGTGAATAAAGATCTTTCCGATTTGATTTTCACTTACATCTGTGAGACAGACTCACTGACATCACTTCGTTTCGCTAAAACTAACGTGTTCAACTATGGGAACGCCATGAAAGTTGTGAGCAATGCCCTCGCCAATCTGAAGGATATCCAGGAGATTCAGATGAAAAACTGCAGATTGAACCAGGAGAAGTGCAAGATCTTGGCAGATTCTTTGATGAGGATGAAAAAGTTGAGAATTTTCTCAGTCAGTGACACCAATAGTCTTGGTCAAGGATTGTCTTCCATTATCTACAATTTGGCCTTCAGTCCTAACCTTTTGATGCTCAACATCAGCGAGTGCAACCTGGGATCCAATGCCAACGAGGTCAAATAGACTGTCGTGTCGCTTTACAAACTGCTGCGAATCAGCGGTAGTATTGAAATTCTGAAGGCTAACAATATTGGAAGTCTCAATCCGAATCTTGACAAATAGTTCTGGTCTTCTCTCGGTTAGTGCAGAAGTTTGAGAGTCCTTGATGTTTCTAATAGTGGTGATCTTTCAAACAAGAGGTATTAAATTGGTCAGGCAATTGCTTTCAATGCCAAGAAGAAAGGTTCGCTCTAGTACTTTAACATGACTGGTAGTTTACATCAGTACAACAACATCAAACAACTGTACTAAGGAATGAATATCAGCGAATATGACGAAGAAAAGCTATACGGGGATCCAAATAAACTATCAAAAATGATCTCCTCAAACTACAAGAAAGTTTACTACAACAATCTAAAGGCCCTTCAATTTGACTATTGCAATAACCTCAATCCAAACTTTACTCTGTCTCATCATAACAAACTTTTGTAGAAGAAAGACCCGGAGTATGTAAAGCTCTTCGCTCAAAGCCCAAATCTAGAAACTCTGAACTTGAAAAGCTCAGGACTCCAAAAGAACATAGCAGATATCTTCGTTTTGGCTCTAGATCCGAGGAGACCAGGTTTCGTGAGCAAAATTAAAGTGCTAAATCTATCAAAGAACAATCTCGGAAAAGAAGGCATCAAAGTTCTCGCTGAAGTGATCCCTCATAACAACATTCTGGAAGTTCTAGATCTCAGTAAAAACAGAATGGGGGTCTCAGGAGCCAGTGAAATTGCAGCTGCACTGGAGAAGAATAAAACCCTAAAATACCTCAATTTGTTCAACAATAAGATTGGGTATGATGGGGCCAAAGCCATCGCGGAAAAAATCGTTACCAGCAATCAATCCTTGGAACTTCTATAAGTTGGTCACAACAGAATCAGAGACAAAGGTCTAAAGGCTATTGTTGATGCCCTAATCGCTAACAATAAATCTGGATTAAAAATATTGGGATTAAGGTTTAACTTCTTGACTAATGTTGGAATCACCTACCTCTACAACAAACTCCAGGGATGTAAGAACAAAGTTGAATAGATTTTCGTCAGAAATAACTTGATGGACGACCATGGACTGTACAGTCTCCAAAAAAATCACTAAGAAGACAAATCGAAGATCAGCATCGATTTGCTCAGTAAAGTCAAGTATTTGGAACAGGAAAAATCGTAAAGGACAATATGGATACATCCCATTCAAGGAGTTAATCTTCAAAATCTTAAGAAATTCTTTGAAAACACGTACAAGTGTGGTATTGTTTTGGATATTAGACTGAGGAAAGGAAGGAAGTATCCCAACAAGGCTGCCGATAACCTGTTTGGCTTTGTTGAGTTTGCAGATGCAACTAGCGTGACAAGAGCACTAAATCTTGCATCAAGGAAGCTGACCTATGTTGATGGAGTCAAATTCAGAATCTACAAGGCCGGAACTGGAACATTCGTTTATCTCAAAAAGAGTTCGAAGCAGAAAAAGCTGGAATATGCATTTAACACACTCCCACCTGTTCCGTATGGAGTTGGAGTGGCCACAGAACTTGACAAAAATCGTAAGAGAGCTGTACGTGGACGTGGTGGACGTGGCCGTGGCGGAATGAGAAGGTGAGCAAGTTATGATCTCATACCCGTTAGATTATGAAGATATTAGTTCAATCAGCTTATAATATAGATTTGACTTTTGAAATTTTTAAATTTAAGTCTAATTAATGTCATCGTCATCAGCAACTTACTCCAGTTTTTTCACTCCCCAGACTATATCTCTACTGTTCTGTTTGCATGAGGTGAATAAGTCCCCTGATGAGCCCCACCCAAAGACCCCCATAAATGCTTACCTAATCGACAAGATTCTAAAAATTCCATAGTAAACCTCCGCAGTAGATTCTAACTAGGAATTCTGCGCTCAACTGCTATCAATATCCAATGACCAGAGGTTCGTTGAGGCCTATGCCAAGGAGATTTAAAAGATAGAGTGTTTCAATGATTTCTATCGAGAAGTATCAAATATTTTGAAAACTTTAAGGACTTTGAGAAGTAGTAAGCTCGAGCAGGGGAATCTTGTGGACTTTCTTATCCGAAGACTCTATGTCTACTTTTAAAAGCTTGATTTCAAGGAAATAGTCGAAATTTATTAGAACTTCACCTCTTACTGTCGAGGTCATAAACCACAAAAACCTATGAGACAACATGAGTTTATGCTAACCAAATCTATCTAAGAAGTGAAGTTTAACCTCTAAAATTACTCAACTTCGAACCCTTAATAACTGAATAAGATAATCCAGGGACTTGAGGAGAGCGATCACACTTTCAAAACAAGCTATTTGAAAGGCCTTCTTCATGCTTAACAAAAAATGCCAATTAGTAGCACTGACAACATGCATCGATATTTTGATAAATCACTCGGAAATCTCTTCCAGTAGAGACTGTAAGCCCCTGGAACCAGTAATAAAATCAATCATTGCATATTGAGCATGGCATATGGAGCTCTTTAAATGGGACAATTGGATCAATGTCTACAGTCTATTTCATAGGGTCTGAGAATTTCCCAAAACAACTCGGATGAGGAATCTATAAATAATTGCATCATTTATCTGTACAAAATAGCCGAACAGCTGGGTAAATTCCGTGAGCAGATTTTGCTCGCATAACATGCAATCACGCATTCACTAAATTTGAACAACTTGACTTTGATGCTTTACTCATGTCTAAGTTACAGTTATTTCGAAAAATACTATGACTGTGAAGACCCGGCATTGATGATTCTAAAAAGTAGGCATATTTCCTGGACGGATGCACTTCATTTTGCGAAGAAAAAGATATACTCCAGCTTTGAGAATAGCTGCAAAAACATATATCACAATCATCGAAACCTGCTTATCCCAACTTTTCTCCACAAATTATCGATTCTCCTCCACCTGCCATAGCTAACTCCGCTTTTGATAAATCCTTACTATCAAAGACCGGAGCTCCTCAATCTACAGGTCTATAAACAGTTCAAAAACGATAGCAGGTTAAACGACCTTCTCCAGAAAGCTCATCGCTATTTTAAACTAGGTCAAAACTACCTCTTCAACCAAACTTTAAACTAGATCTAAGCTTACAAGAAAACGGCCCACTTTCCTAAATAAATCATCGAAATCAATTACCTCAAAATTAAAATCAAAATTTAATAGGGGCAGCTCATGCAAGCCTATCAGTAATGTTAAAAATTGCTAGAATTTTGTAGCAAAAATGGATTCGTTAAACTCGAATACATAGAACTTCTGAATGTGATGAATAAGATACTTATTGAAAGTGATCTTCACTATGATGCTCTCGTCAAAATAGAAGAGGCCCTACGACTGGCTCGAAAGTACGATTTGTAGGCACAAATTATCCAAACAATGTTGCTAAAAGCCGAAGTTTACCTTTTAATATAAAGCTTCAATGAACCCTTATAAATACTCAAACAAATATAGCAATCAGGTCTAATTTTCAAGACCGAAACCACTCTCCAAAGTTAGTTTTATAGAATAAAGAAAGATGTGACACGTAAGATTATGCAATAAATAGATCAAACAGGTATCTGATTTTCCTATTTAGAATTCAAAGAGTAGTTTAATTCTCTCTTCAATACTCAAATATAGTGCTTTGATAAACTGATTGGGATTTTAATTGACAACATGGAAATCCGTAAAATCGAGTATTATCTGAAAGAACTGTAATAAAATTTAAAATCGGAGACTAGTGCTTCTTGGGCATCAAAGAAGTAAGAGTATGTTAAGCAAACCTTGCATTATATTCAGAAAGTGGGAAGAGTATACTCTTAAACAAAGACGATCAGCTCTAATGACGAATTATTGTCGAAGAAGGTTTCTATAAAGCTAAGAAAACTATATTTTCGATGAAACTTTCTAAAAATATTTTTCTCATCTATTTTAATTTTAATTTTCCAACAAATTGATGTGAGAATTGTGATCAGACTGCCATAACATTTAATAATTGTTTTAAATCCAATCTACACTAATGTCATTCCAAAACTCCATTACCAGCGAAGGGTATGTTGCTCATAACTCAGAATCAACATCAACGTTATTCCTTCTTTCGGAAGAATCGTCAACGTCGCCGAATACGACAAACAACAAAAGGTATCCACGTTATTAAATATAGGTTGGCGAAGTTTAAGCCTGGAGAGCTAGAAAGGGAGCCCTTCATCATAGACCTGCGGACTTTGACCCGACCAGATACGTTTCCTTCAGCACTCGATAAGTCGTAGAAGACCCTGTTGCCCAAGAACATATCCACGAATATGTTGAAAGATCTAGACTCAGTAGGAGACTCGGATTCTGATTATTTGAAACCTATCCTATTGCCATCAACCCCTAAATCTTTACTCCTATCATTACTTTCCTTTTCAGTCATTCCGGACTTTGATATCTTTTATTACTCTCAGAAAAATCGTCAACCACTGCTTATTCTCCAAAAATCCGTCAAAAGTTCCAAAAACAAGTAAAATAACAGTCTTAAAGAGAAATGTACTAAAAATTCAACCATGTAATGTCTAATTCTGTGAACTTTTGACAGTGCTTCTATCGTGCTTAATATAATCGTTAAGTCAAGGCGGCAAGATAAACGGACCCGACTTTATGAAATGGAAATTGTTTTTTTGTTGGAAACATTTATAGAATAAATTTTGGTTTTCGAATTTCTGTGATATTCGAATTTTTATTGCTTTTATTTTCATCAATAAATATTGAGGTCTTTTAGTGACTATTTGTGTTGAATTAACATTATTTATGGATATAATCAAACTTTTTGAGTCAAAAAAAACATACAATCCTCGCCTACAAAGAGCAATAACTTAAAATTACTAGCAGCTAAAGCAAACAAGACTTCCTGCCTTTGCAGTTGGATCAACCATCGCCATTTTATTTGCAGCTACATCAAGAAACAGACAAATCATAGAAATATGTTCAAAATCATTTGTTTTAATAGGTGGAGCTTCACTAATGAACTAGTGCTATCAATGGAACAAAATGCTTGCAAAGCTCTATATCATCCAAAAAAATGCAGATGATATCAATTAAGAATGATATTAGTTTCTTAGGTCAAAACAGTAGTTATAAACTAAAATTGGTACTCAAAAGCACTCTGATTGATGAACCTAAATTTCTGTCATATTTTATGCTTCGCAGTTTTATTAATGACAATTCTTGGAGCATCAAATCTCATCTAATTCACTTTTTGAATCTGCTCAGTCCACTGATTGTTCCAATGCTCAGCTTTGGTTTTTTTTAATTATTGGCATGCAATACGAGCATTTTACTATTGAGTGGTTTTTTTTACGCTGATAGGTCGTTTAGAAGTCCTATTACTCGCAGGTATTCTTTACTATTTTTTCTCCCGAGCGACTGATTGAGATTTTTGGTTAGAATTGTGCATAAGGAACTTTTGAAGCTACTTTTTTTCCTTATCGAGATCGTGTTCTTTTTTTATTTTTTCCTTGTTCTTACTTCTGCTTTTTGATTTCCTCCTAGCTTTATTGATCTTCTACTTATTATCCTCATGATTCATAAATTTGTACACCTAATAGACCTCTTTTTCTACTAACTTTTGATTGTCTTCCTTCTTTCCCACCAATTCCCTTGAATGGTCGGGAACAATTCTCTGTGTATCAAGACCATTGTGGCACCAGTCAAAATTAGAATCGCTTTATTCATTGATACTTTTTAGAGCTTTTAATAATTGAAACTTGATTTTAAGATAATCGGGATCCTCCTGTGTCTTTAAATGTCGCAAATGATCCAATATGTCCATAAGCTCTGTGGGAATTTTGACATTTGTAGATTTCGGAAATTCTTTTCTTATTTTCTCTTTCATAATTTTAATCCTATGATAGTCGGTTGCATCCCTGATCTTCATGCTCATCCATGGGAGAGTGCCCAGCATGAAATACAACAAGGTATAGACCAGAGATTAGAGGTCGTCAGCTCTTCCTTGTGGTTTGCCCTCGTGAGCTCTAACACTCATATAGCCCAAGGTTCCTACTGCTTTCTTTACTTCATCAGGACTGATGTCTTCGTTTATTTTTTTTGCTAAACCAAAATCGATCAAGTAGATTGTCTTGTTCTTTTCATTGAGTCCGATTACGAAATTATCGGGTTTTATATCCCTGTGAATATATCCAATTTTGTGAAGAGCTTATATTCTATCGGTAGCTTGCAACCCTATCATGAGCGACGTTTTGATCGAAAATTTCTTTCTTTTAAACGATAGTTCTTCTAAATCATCTCCAAGCAACTCCATAACTAAGAGCAAACTTCCGTTATATTTTCCATATTCATAATGCTGTGCTATTTATATTCAAGGTACTTTTACGAAACCGTTGGTATACTTATGTTCCTTGATTAGTTCATACATATTGTATTATATCTCGGCTTACTTCTTGTTTTTCTAAGGGATAATTTTCACTGCAAACTTTCTTTTACGATCTTTGACATCTTCGGCAATATATACGTGGGCAAATCCTCCTGTTTTTAGCTTTTTGGTAATCAGATATTTGTCGAATAAGGGCTATTTGACTATAAATATTCGTGAAAGTTACAATCAGAAGCCATTTTTTATCTTTTCATTCGCCCGATTAAACAGTAATATGGTTTTAAACTTAATATAGTGAGTTGTTTAAAAATCAATAATGAGTATGCTCTTACGACTTTTTTTGCACTGATATCAATCCGGATGGACATAAATACTAATCGAATAACTTTTTACCCATAGAATTAAACATTATCAATTACTGTTCTTGCTTTTTCGATGTTCAGGTCTGTTCCTCAAATATCCGGAATATTATTTCCTCGTCTACCATCGATGAATAGGAAACCGAAAATTAGATTTTTTTCGTCTTTTTTGCACTTTTTAAATGAATACAGAGTATCAAACTTTAAAAATCAAAATAGAACACCGAGATCATTACAAAAGTCATGCTAATTTAAATAGAAAATAAAAATGAAAAATACAGTGACAGAATTTTCTAATTTCGGACGAATTCTCAGATCTCTATAATCATAAAACGTGAGCGTTCCTGAGCTCCGGCTTCTAAAGCAAGAGCACAACTACCTCGAAAAACTTCGACAACAAAGGAGCAAAGTATATCCCTTACTAATAAAGATTGAATAACTCAGGTCCAAATACAACGCAACGGAATAACAAATGACAATAATCCTCTAATAGAACCGAGTTTACAAAAGTAATTTAATAGTGAAATAAAGATCTCATTGACGACCAGGGGAGAACCATCCTAGAATTGGAAAGTCAGATTTAGTAATAGAAAGCTCAAAGAGCAAACTTTGAAAGCGTAATTGCTAGATAAATACACTAATAAAAAGACCACAGTCGGTTCAAAATCAACTAGCTCAATCAGTAAATTGAAGAACTCAAGAAAGTTGTCAAACAAAAGGATGTCGCTCTATTCGCACTGGAGGAGTAATCCAATCAGTAGATGCAAATGCTAAAATAGTCGTTCAACTCCGAAAAGAAGAAGCTCATCACGGAGTACTAAAGTAGACTAAGAGACTAAACAATCGACAAAAATGACAAGGAATTGATAGAACTCAGGAATCTGGTCACCAGGCAAAACAAAGCGCTAAAATTACAAAGCTAGCAATACGAAGTCATTAACGAAAAGTTTAATTAATCCTCGTAGTAGAACTAATTGCTTCAGTAAGAATGTGACAAATACCAAAACTAGAACTCTCTTTTCCAGTAGAAGATTTCCTAACTCTCGCAAAATGTTGAACAGTTAAGGAGTAAACTTCAATAATACGAGCAGGACTCACTGACTCGTGGGCAACTGGAGGAAATAAGAAAGAAGATGAGTTAGTTGACAAAAGGCTAGATAGAAAGAATTTAATTCATAGTCAATTAGTTTTAGTGACTGAAACCTGTGATTAGTTTGTCCTGAAAGATAGATAATCAATATCAATCAAATGAAGTTTCTGTAATTTTTGTGTATAATATTGAATCGTTGCCGGTCAATTTACTATGGACCAGCACAGCTATTTAAAAGCCGAGGCAGAAATGAGAAAGGTTATGAGATTGAGGCATGAAGTTGGATTGCTTGTCGGGTATCAAAGAGATCCGACGAAAATACAACATGCAGTCCAATTGCTGAAATAACTTATACAATTCGAGGATAAGTTGGCAGATCAACTTGATAGTCATCGTTTATTGATGCAAATAAGCTACTCCTAATAGCAAACTGAAAAAGATGAATAAAACGTTGAGAACATTAAAAGACTTAACACTTAAAATGAAGATTAGTCAAACATTCTGGATTCTGAACTCGAAAATATCAAAAAGAAACTCGAAAGAAGAAAGTAAATCACAAGGCTCATCCCAATCAAAATCTAAAGAAAATAAAAACTCGCAAAAATACGACAAACAATGGCTGACATAGAGTACCATATCAAAAACGACCAGATACCCGTACTTACTAAGGATAAATAAGAGGCATGCACTGAAATCTGCAACAAAATTAAAATTCAAAGGAGAGAACTTCTTCACGAAATTGAAAACATGAAAAAAACGAGGACCCAACAACTCGAAACCAAATAAAGTACAGATGAATAGTTTCGACAAACAAAATTCAAATTATAAATGCTTTTTAATAAAAAAAGGGAGCTTATACTCGCTGATCCTTGTAAACCTCCACTCGAATACTAATATAAGCCTGTCAACTACGAACCTGTGATGTAAGAAGAGTCTTAAGAGGAGTTAGAAGTTAATGAGTGCGTTCTCACGATCGTGAAAAAGAAAAATGTGTACTAAGAGATCAAAGATTTTTCTCATTGGATAGTGCTATTGACTTTGCTAACGATCACAGTGTACTTTTGCAAATGATGTTCACTGTACTTGTAAATAATGCTTTTTAAAAGAATAGATATAATATCAGATTGATCCGTCTTTTTTGATTTTTCTGTAAAGATCTTCCATTTTTTGTTTAAGTTCGACTTTGAGGCTGGCGATATACTTCTGATATTTGTACATTTTTTCCCTGAGATGGTCCCTGTCTTTTTGAGCTTATTTTATTTTTTGTTTGAGTAGTTAAACTTCTTAATTGTCTTGGTTTTCTCCGTAGAATTTCAACTAGTTTTCGAAGTGCTAGTTTAGGTCCTTGGCAACTTCCAATTCTTTCTTGAGTATGTCCAGCTGATTTTTTGAGGTCTAGTGAAGGGATTTATACTCATAGTATTTGTATCTATAATGACAGTTGCAGTCGGCTTCCATGGATTATAACATTGATCTTGATCCTTTAGAGGCAAAACTTATGAACGAACTTCCTAAAATGCTATAGTCCTGGCTGATCATACTATAGTCCTTGCTTCTGTTGTCAATGCTGCTTTTACGACTATACTACCGTGATTACCTCGATGCACCACTTTTATTTGAGTATCTATCGGCACTACTATTTCTGTATTCGATTAACGAAATGTTATGTCTGTTTTGGTTGTTTTCTTACACCATTTGCCTGATTAGTCTTAATTATTTTGTAAGTCTATCGATGCTCTAGTTCTTGTTCTATAGTTGAACGGTCTTATCGTTCAGTTACAGCATTAAATGAACGTTTTCGTCATTTTTTTCATTATTACTTATTTTGTCTTTGAAGGATAGTTTCAAAATGCGATTAAATCCTTTTCTCATTGCTTCTTTGTCGAACCTCTGTTTTGTTAATGACATGACTTTAAGTTTTTTCTTAATTTTTCTGAACCTTCTGCTATTTTTAACCAGTTTTTTGAACGCTGCTCGTTTTCTACCCTATGCTATACGTCGGATAGTATTAAATAGAATGCTTCCCCTCGAATCTACGATATTATCAATCTCGTGTTTCTGTTTTTTATCGGCATAAGTGCTTAGTTTGTGAAAACTTCTCACCATTGACTGTAAGTAGAATCTAGTTGCCAAATTCACCAGACTTTTTATAAATCTTTCATGATGTCTCGTTATTGCCACATTCCTTTTAATTTTTTCCCACGCTAGAATTTTGCACGTGTTCATGTTTCTGTCTATCAGTCTACGCATATTCTGCTTTATCTGTGCTTTTCTTTCGACTTGACATTTGAAATGTTTAAATTGCTAAACTCGAGCTCTATTTATCGATTTTTTGAGAAGGCCAGCAAATAGATGAAGTGATGATCTCTTTGCATTGTTCTTTGAACGAGTTTCAATGTACTTTATTACAAGTTCGGGGGATTTTTTACTTTTTGTGAAAGGGTCCCAGCCGTTCATGTGATAACTAAAATAATCAGAAACCTTGGACCATACAGAATATAAAAAAATACATCACTTCTTGCCCTTTACCTACTTCTTTTTATCCACGGTTTGTAGATCTTAAAAGACGACCCAAACTCTTACACTATCAAATAATCTTTAGTTGATCCTTTCATTCAATGCCAGCATTGTGCCGTCCTCCAATTTCATACTTTTCGGCTATCCTGTCAGCATCATACCATTCCCATCGTATTTTAATGCTGCTACCTATGCTAACCATCTCATTCTTTGAGCCCCATTTCCGCAATTTATGGTATAGACACTGTCTTTCACGTAAACTTATATCTTCATAAACTTTATTCGCTATTTCTTAAAGTTATTTTATATCCCGTACCTCGAGTCGAATGATCTTTCATCACGAAATTGTCGATTTTTTTAAAATCTGGAGTGTCTATTTCGTAAAATTATTCCTAATCTTTACCTTTTCACCTGTTTTTAGCTTCTAAATTTAATTATGGGTCATAAATTTATTCGTATCTAGTAACCAAATGTCTCAAGGGAAAGTTTCCGTTTCAATGGGTTGCTATCCCATTAATCCAGAGCCTGAAAACCCCAAACTCATATCTAAAGCCAATATTAAAGCCATCCTTAAGAAAAATTAGGTATTTTCTGTTCTTATGATAGATTGAAAAACTCAGAGAAAGCATTACAAGTAAAATTGGCACTTATAAATTGCCATGGCTAATTTTCGATCTCCCAAAAGACATAGAAGGATTTCAAATCCCAATTGATGATACCAAGCAGTGCTGTAAATAAGATCGATGCTACATCTATTCCGAGGTGTTAAAGGAGGAAGAATTGCGAAAAATAATGAAAAAGTTTGAAAAAGCCTTCGGCGATATGAACACTTTGGAAAACTAGCTAAATATTTCTGTCAGTTTTTATGACTTCGAAAAAATTATGAACAAAATTTTAAAGCAGTAATAGGATGATGAGCCAAACCCTGTTCTTGCTTTCACCGATCGATTGAAAATTGAAGCCTCCCTTTGTACAGATAAAAATGTGTATGCTAAATTCACTGAACTTGCGAATAAAATTTCACCATAATTCGCGGAATCTCCAATGCTCGCATGTTTACCTTTATTCGATATGATCGAAGCAGACATATAGTATTAGACTTTTTAATTAAGAATGTAATCTCCAAGCACCCTTGAAAAAGATAATCAAGATAAAATGCCATATCACGAAACTAAACCTAACTAGTAACTCATAGACGAACCAATGAGGAAAGGGTTACAAACGAAGGATATCACAAATATCTATGTTTCCTTTGGAAAATTGGGCATCCTTCACTTCGAACTCGAAACAAGATTCTTATTCTTGTTTTTTGTGATAATGAACTCCTGAATTTATGGTGCAATTCAAACTATCTCATCAAATGCGAAATTTTGTGATATTTGGAGGTTTTTATATACAGCAACGAGATTTTTCTTCTTAAAATTTGAGATAATCATGTCAGTGTCGAGAAAAAACATCGATAGTGACAGTTATTTGACTTATGAAACAAATTAAAGATTCTTACCGAATTTAATTAATTTTAGAGTTAAAATGTTTAATTGATCATACCTCACTTTAAATTGTTTCGATATGATGCGTCGAATTTATTCATATATTCCCCATCTCGGTCTATTTAAGTTTAACTAAATTCTAAACTTATATTTATGCTAGTGTGTTTTTGAGAAAAGTGGGGAAAAATACCGAAAGTTTTCCTAATTTGACCCAAGGATGTTAGAAACGCATTAATTTGGGAGGGAGTATCAAAATAGCCCTTTTTCCCCAAGTTCAGGGAATAGAATTGTAAAGCTATCTTCTCTATTCGAGTTCGGCGCTGGTTCTATTAGTGATTCAAAGATAAGTTGTGATTTTAGAAGTAATTTCATAATGGAAAATATTTTCTTGAGTTCATAATATAATATATTACGATGGACCAGTATCGTCTGTAAGCAAAGAAAGGAGAAGGCACATTTTCGGAGGTTTTTATGGCCCAATCCCTCCGGAATAACAAATACGTAGCCATCAAGTGCATGAAAAAAAAATATGAAACAGTTGAAAAGGTTCGAAAATTAAAGGAAATTCAAGCTTTGAAACTTCTGACACCGTACGATCATATAGTTAAATTGATAGAAATTCTCTATGACGAACCGAGTGGTAAAATAGATCATTTACGTAGGTAAACTGGCGCTAGTGTTCTAGCTGATGGATCAGAATCTATACGAATGCCTTGTCCAAAACAGGCAACTGAACCAACAGAAAGTCAAATTTTACATGTATCAACTCTTGAAATCGATCGAATATGTTCATAGCAAGGGAATTTTCCATCGGGATATCAAACCTGAAAACGTTTTAATTACGGGTGACATGATCAAACTTGCCGATTTCGGATCTTGCAAAGGTAAACGCAATTTTATCACAGGAATATATAGCAAAACTCCATACACAGAGTACATATCCACAAGGTGGTATCGAGCCCCGGAATGTCTCATGACCGATGGATACTACGACTACAAAATGGACATTTGGGGGTATGGATGCGTCCTTTTCGAAATGATCGCCAAATACCCGCTTTTCAATGGCAAAAGCTAACTTGACCAAATCCACAAAATAAACAAGGTTCTTGGAACCCCAAAACAGGAGTTACTGGAATACTTTAAAAGTCATGCCAGCCATATGGGACAAAATTAGTTCAATTTTCCTTCCAAAAGAGGAATTGGATTCGAAAAGTTATTGCCTAATGCTCCGAGATAGCTGATAGATCTACTTCATAGACTTTTAGCATACGATCCAAACGAAAGAATCACTGCCAAATAGGCACTCAAACACTAATACTTTGCAGAATACAACAACACAAAGTTCAGATCCACAGTATTCGGCTTACCGATGTCACATTCATAGGTAAAAGGGAGAACAGATGAGACTCCTGAAAAAAATTCCGTCCCTAAAAAACCCAAGAAAAATGATGAAGACGTAAGCTCTCTTCCCCCTATCCATCAACTCAGAGTTGACGTCAAATTCAACGTCTATGGACAAACCACAAAAACGCAGGATAACGTTTTCAAGAAAACACTGGCTAACATCGCAAGGAAGAAGGATGAGAATTATATGATAACAGGAAAACGTTTCAAAAATGATTGAGGAAACATTTTCTAGTCAGATTAGGCACTATTAATATGATAATAATAAATCGCAATTCTACGTTCCAATGTTGCAAATTTATTATTAATGATTAATGGTATTTACTGCTGTTTCAGCGATTGAATTTTCGTCCATAAACAGCCGTGCAATGATAATAATTTTAAAAGAAAGAGGGATGAAAAAAACAATTATACAACTCTTAGCGATATTTTTGTATTTAAATCTGGCTTTTTGCCAGTACCCTGATGATGGTCTTGGTGATGGCGTTATACCCCACCCGGGAGTCGATTACACGGATGCTGGAACAGGTTATCGCACAAATTAAAATGCAGAACAGGAAAACCTACAGAAATACGCGGATGATGGCATAGTCTATACCCCAATAAGTGCCGATCCCGTATTTGAAGAGAAAAGTGAGACCCCAGAAGCGCAAGATGGCTCAACTGGACAGTCATAAATCAGTATTATTCCAGTCCAATAATAAGTCGTTGTGTAAAATGCAAATGATGATGGGGTTTAATAAACTGAAAAAAACTAAGAATCGGCCGAACAGTTTAAGGAATACGAAAAGGATTAGTAATAGCATCGTTCTGTTTGGAATGAGTAAATTCTCATGGAAGAAACAGAATAGGACAAAAGGGAAGGACCTAACAACAACCCCGGTTCATCCTAACAGTTGGAGAAGCCAGAGCAAACCGAATCAGAAATTAACTTCCTCAAAAATCACGAAAGCATCCACACTTCCATCGGAGTAATCTCACTCGCTCATGACGAGTAAGAAATACCAGAAGGGTGGAGAGCTGCTACTAAGGAAGAAATTGGGAAAATTTCACAACCTGCTATGAATATTGTTAAAAGGGAGCAAAGAAAAAAAGATACTCACAAAAAGGAAAAATAGGAAGCTGAGGATGGACAAAATAAAAGAATATCTCCTGTGTTTATCATCAGAGAATAGATTGTTTAGTTTGCCCTGAAGTAATTCGAAAATTAAATGGCTGCTGACGTGGAGTAAGTTCTTTAAGAGCTGGAAAACCTCAAAATGGCTTTGAAATTGCCCTTCTGATTGAACATTTATCCATAATTAAATTACAAAAAAATCCAAAACCCCTTTCTCCACAATTTTTTGTATGGTTCATATATAAGAAACTGACTTATAAAACAACATCAATTTATATAATATTCGTTCCACCGAGCATAAGCATAGCAAATCAAAATGATAAAACGAGCAATCGCGCGATTATTTTTCTACATATTGAGTGCGTTCATATTTGTAACCCTACTAACAAGCATCGCGATAATTGTTCTCCAGGGTGTGTGGAACTTCATCGGATTTAACAACGGTAATAGAATAATAATTGACTCAACTTGTCCGGTATCCTACACGATTGCCAAATATTCCTCAAACATAAACATTCAGATCGCAATAACTTTCACTGCCATATGCCTGGTGATTTTACTAACCACTTTCATATTTGCAATTTTCGTCATGTTCATCTGCTCCCTTTTCCTGTCGAAGTAGCAGTAAGACGATGAGTATCTTTCGATAATAACCCCTATGAAAGTAAATTTGCTGTATGTACTGGTATCTTTGGATCTAATCTGCATCGCTGTTCACTTTGGGTACTTCCTTTCCTTTTTCATATAAATTCCGACGACATGCAACAGTTCATCCAAACTGCAAACCCAGGAAATCGTAATATTTTCGCTTTCAGCATTCATGCTGTTATTGATGTCGGTGGTGTGGTTCGGATTGGTTTACATGAGTTGCATGGTGAATGCTTATCTTTCTGACAACGAAATATTGGAAACCCCACTGATTGCAAAGGATCCCAACGGCAAACACGACAGATAAATATAAATGAAAAAGTATGTGGATCAGTAGAGAGAACAACTTTCATCGGCCAGAAGATAACTTCTCTACAAATAGACACAGAACCGGCAATCTTTCAATGAATATCTTCATCCCTCAAAAATATACACTGCCTCTTAATTAAGAAACAGAAGACGTGCAGACGAAAAACATTTGGATAAAGTTGATGAAAGAAGAGGTGAAAGGAGTTAGGCAATGAAATAGGACGAACTCAAGTATCATAGACCTAGAGAAACTTACAATCAGGGCAGGAACTCTTACCTTTAAGAGAGTCGGAGAGTATATGAGTCCAGATAGAAAAATTCCAGTCCTCATGCCGATAGTTCCAGTAAGAAATTACAATCTTCCTACTACAGAAACAAACGGGAAGAGTAATCACCTAAATACGCCATCTAAAGGCAAAGGGAAAAGTCATATTCCCCCGAAATTCCTAGGTAACGTTATTACGATTAGAGAAGAGGTCCGTAAAGGGAAAGACGAAGAACACCAACCAATTCCAAAACACCATAGCGTCAAAGGAAAGGCATGCTTATCGATTATGTCCGAGGGAGGTACGACGATTGATTTTAAAAAATTTATTCTTGTCATTAACTTCAAAAATATCAAAGAGCAATCAAGGACTGTGAAAAATCATTCCTAATGGCAGTATTCAAGCTTAACGAACTCTTAAATATGCGACAGCTGCAATAACGAGCATAAATAGCAAAACCGCGATTGATATGAAAAGATCGTCGAGAAACCCTACAAATCCAAATACTTTTTCAGGAATGATGTCGAAAGGCATGATGAGGTAGAAGATAATAACAAATATGAACCTGTAGAAGAAAATCGATCGGATGAAAAACAGAATGAATCTTGGGTTGAACAAACCTCTTCTTACCATTCTCCAAACGTAAGGGAACTATGTGATTCTTCGCCACCAAGAACGATTGTCATCAAATCGTCTGTTGTACTCGATTAGCTGCAATATGATGTCCTCTGATTATGGATCATCAACATCTTCCGGGAAGTTTCTGAAAATAGTAGTCAGAACTCTTCTGCATAGTGGACACTCGACTTGTTCATGCCATCGTTAGTAGTATTAAAATAGGCAGGGACCACAAAAAGAGTGTCCGCAAGTTCCAGATACTTATAATCTCTTTGGAGCGTTCAGACAAATTGAACATTACCCTCCTCCATATTATGCAAGACGTGGGGCAGCAGGTTATCTAATGGGCTCTCTCTCAAACATTTTTTTAACTGTACCTGCTATTCCTGCCCTGAAATAGTACGCGACCACTCCGATAAGGATAACAGGAATCCCGACTACCATTATTAGTTAACTTCCCACTGCTTACATCAATACTTTCTTACAGATTTTATAAATAAATAGGTATGCTGAATTTGACAGTAACCAAACTAGAACGGAAATTAACAAAAATGTAACTAAAAATTACATATTTATCAATTTACCCCTTCTATTATTGCTTAGAATCGTAAAGACAAGTTAAAGCGATATTTTTGCTGATTTAGGTATCAAGACCGCTACGCCAATATGAATATTCATCAATTTGGCAGAGTAGTGTGAATAAATTCGAAATGCAAATCTTATTTTTACATATCATATTTAAAAATATGTTTGGTATCCCGAGGTTCAGCTCAGGGTTGGGTAGAACCCTCTTAAAAACAAACTTTTCAACACCGAAACCGATGATTAATTGGCAATACAAGTAGTCTTCTTGCCTATTTTCTTAGGGAAACAACTTCAATACTGATGAGAGCTCTTCCAGTGAACCCACTTACGATGTCAATGATAAATCTCCGCTAAATGCTATAAAAGTGCAAATAGTAAGCAAAGTTGGATTCCTTGACAAGTATTTGATATTTTTAGAGTAGTATCTGAAGGTATGGAGGTGTTGCTCGGTAATGACTCTCATATAAGAGTCATTCTAAATTTGATCATTTTTTTTTCAATTGTTTAGGTGGGCAAGTTCTTTCTTTGCAGAACATTATGAAGGACATTATGTGTCGCCTAGGAATGAATAGCACTGATCCAAATTACTGTTCAAAAAACTTGATAAGATTATGAAATCATTTGACTGCAAAAAGTTTTTAAATAAGAACAGAGCATTTCCCAGGTCCTCAGTTATTTCTAGCAAGATCTAGTAGTTTTGATGTACTGGGTCATATAATTTATTCTTAGAGTTTTTTAGGATTTAGCGATAAATTACTACACCCCTTTGTAATCGATACCAAAATTTAAATATTAAGACTTGAGTAGAAAACTAGAGAATATAAAGCGGATGGGAACCATATGTTGTGTTCAAAGATAACCTAAGACATAGATTGCGTCTAACTACGTTTGGGTCTTGAGAGTTCTGACTATTTTCCAGGTGCTGATAGCAATTATGAGTTTGATATGTGCAAGTCAATTTCTGAGAGAAGGTCTATTAGGTCTGTTGCTAGCTTTATTCTTATTCTTTGCAGCTCTAAAGCTTTCCTATCAGATTCTAATGATTTACACATTTTTCGCTCTGTTCTTCGCAGTGATTTTTATCACTCACATTTTCACTCCGTAAAAATTGAGGTTTAATTTAGAATACAACAGCTAGTGGATTTTTCGAGCTTCTAATTAGGAGATTCTTATTGCTTCGCAAACTCCTGCATAAGTTGTGCATTTTACATATTCATTTCAATATTTTGTTTTTTCCCCTATCGATAATTCAAAAGTATTTAGTACAATGAAAATGCTGCACTAAGGAGGTACTTCGACTCTGGAAATTTGCCGTAAGAAAGATAGATAAACGAGACTAATATTAACTATGGACATGTTCAAATTAACCCAAATTAAGATCAAGGAAAATAGTCGAGAAATAAAGCAGAAAAGTCCAAAGGCGATTCCAATTATTAGGTTTTTAAAGGCAAAGGAATTAGAATCAGTTGATTTTTTGCTACTTCATAGTCAATGTATTTGAAATGACATCTATTAGGCAAAAATGACCAGCACTTATTTTATTGTACTTAAAAAATCAAAGTCAATTTTATTCTCCAAACTACTATTTCGAACTACGACTTGAATGTTCATTTGAGAATAGATCGTTTTAACGTCTTTTTTCGCGAATATACTTTATAGTAGGTTCATAAATGAAATCGTAAAAAAAAGTAGCCACTATCGCCCCCACTATATCCCCAGCAATCCACAGCCAAAACCACTTTGCCCCTTACCAATCCCCTCTTGTTGCCGCAACGACAGTTACGCCCAGAACTATGGCGGAATTGACAATATTATATGAAGAAGCTGCATACACTCTCGCAATATGGAAAAATATGACGATAGACAAAAAACCGGAAAGCTAGTTTTCGATGAATGTTGTATTAGGGTTCGAAACCTGCAGAATGAAAAATACCAAAATCAAAGTTCCTGTCACCTAGCTTAAGAAAACTCTTATTAAAGTCAAAATTTCAGTATCTTACGGTACTAACGATGGTAGTTTAATGTCATTTAACAGTTACGCTAACAGCAAAGCGAGCAGAGTGCCGGCAAGCTGAGCTCCAATATAGATAATAAACATCCTTTTCTCATATCTATTCTATTTCCTCAGGCAATTACTCAGAGTAATGGCTGGATTTAGATTAGCTCCACATAAATATCCAGCAAAACATATAGCGAACAAAAGAGAGATCTGCACCTGGGCGTCAAATTCGTAGATGGTTCTATAACAGGTTAGCCCAAAGATAAATAGGAACATTCCAAACGCCTAGTAGAAAAACAACTGTGAGTTAGGAAAAGCTGTCATAATGCTGTACTTTTGATGCTAAAATTACGAAAGAACACTTTTTTTAAGAGCAGGATCTATAAATTACACAGGGTAGACGGGCTGTTGGGTTAAGTGATTCTATTTCCCCCCCATATTTGATACCAATGATGTTGGGCCAGCTACACTTTTGTTTATTAATTTCTCCTACATGAAAATCAATATTATAATTGACTTTGATGGGGGACATTCAAAGGCGAAAAATTATGACTTTTTGACCGTGAAGCAAATAGCAACATAGAAATTTTAATGCTAATGTTTTAATTTTCTTTTTTCCAAATGATTTGCCATTTGTTAAAATGAGAATACTGACGAAAATTGACTGATTTTTTAGCATAATTTTGGTAAATTGCCTTTTGAATGGAGAAAAAGACAATAGTGAAAGCAGGTACACAGTCGTACAGAAGGAATGCCGAAACAGAGCATCCAAATAGGGCAAAGCCAAAGTCTGTAAAATCGGGAAGAAATATTTGTATGACCAGGGGAACTGAAAAAGTGGAGTTCAAAATTTATTAAGACAAAATACTGGGGTTCAGAGAGGTTCAATCGATTTAAATGTATGCGGACGAGGACTGTACAACTACAAAAAGCATTCTAGAATATGGAGTGAAAAAATGCATCGAGGATATTCAGGAAGAATTTCCGAAATTTCAAGAGGAGGATGAGGATGCTGTCTAATGATCAATTGGTAGAGGCTTATTGCTGATATTTAATTTGAAAATTAACTATTAAAGCTACAGCAAGATGCCTTGTTATAGCGATCATCCAGATATATCACAAATTTGAAGTTATTCTCAATAAATTGACATCCATAATGGTCTTTCCTTGTGTTTATTATCGATTTTACAGCTTTCACATTTTGGGATGTTACCTTGTCTGTGAAATAAGGCTAGAAATGAATAAACAAAAAACTTATTAGCTATTGATTAAGTGTGTATTGTAGTAATGATCAAGTATTTGAGCTTAGTAACTACTTCTGCATTATTAATTTGCTGGCTACGTTCCCTACAAACTATAACTCTTAAGAAAAAGGTGAAATTTTTTGTGCTTTTATCATTCCGAGCAAAACCCTAATGTATTTCAAGAAGAGTTAACTGATTGGCGCTTGATACAGATAGAAATTGTTGATCATTTGATCAAATTGACTTTTAATCCACAGATGTCCTTCAAAAGAGGCGGCTCGACAGATTCTAATGCACTATTCCGGTGAAAATTTTTCAAACAAATCGTCGTATAATCTCTCGACATAAGTTTCTATGCTAATCAGTTCTTTCCATTCAGAATTAAATGCGTAGAGACAGAGACGGTGAATGGGTATTCTTTACTAGTTCAACATTTTCAAGCGAAACAAGTGACTATTGTACTCTGCAGAGCCGATAAAAATTCCGAGTATCTCTTTAACTTGCTCAAATGTCAGATCGGTCTGAGAGAAAGACAGAATTTCTGATAGAAACATCGATAGTTCCGAATTCATGCACTTTTTGAATTACATCGCCAATGAAATGAAACAGTCATTTAAATCCACTTCCTAGTCGCTCCAATAAGGCAAGTTGCTGATTTCTCCGGCTCCATTCCCAAAGAATCTACTTCTAAAAAAACTCATGATGTTTTCAGCTTTCTACCGACCAACATTGAAAATCTCTACACCCCTATTTCTGTCTAGCATTCCAATGTATATCTTCAAAAGGTCATGAAGAAAAGAGTTGTGTGCATTAGATGAAAGCATAATTTGGAAACTCAGCACTATTGATGTATTCTGAATCTCAGTTCTCCCTAATCCAACTAGAAAGTTCGGAAATCTGTTTTTCATCCCAAAGTTGGACTCAAAATACGATTTTAGATAGTCCAGCATTGTAAAATTAGATTTTGACAACTCGACCCTTCTTTGATAAAGATTCTTGAGAATCTTTTTTATTGTACTAAAAAATTAGAGTGGACTCTTTTCATACTTCTTTTTAACTCCAATTGGCAGTGAATCACTAAGAAAACTTGTCATCACATTTTTAGACATCGACATGGATACTCGAGGAGGGAGTGGGTTCTACTTTTCTTTAAACAATTCCAAAGTATTTTTTGATTCTAAGGTGTGCCTAGATGTCAAAACTTTTTTTGTGATTCCATCGTATTTTTACTGGATTTTGCCTTATCGATTTGTTGAACTCAGCCTCAAACTGTTGCCGAGTTTATGAGATATACTTTCATCACTGTTGTTTTAGTTATTCGCGATCTTTGACGTTCCATGGACATTTTTAATTTTAGATCGACTGATTTTATTTTTACTTGATCTGATGCTCTTACAAGGCAGAGTTTTAGTACGACTCTCTGCGTATCCTTACTGGATGCTCGTTCCTAGTTTTATACTGCCCTTTGAAAAAGGGAGTTAATCGGCATTTTAGAACACTCGACTCACGATCTGCTCTTCCTAGATTTATTAAAAGCTAGTTGCTGCGAATTTTTTAGAAGAAGTTGCCTTATCTGCCACTAAATCGCTGACAATGTTTGTAAACAAGGATTTCTAACTACCATCTGGACGCATTTTTGACTGATGACTGGGAGGAAGTCTGTTTTTAAATTTGCTACCTCTCCTTGTGTAATTTTTATTCTCAATAGGACTCGCTTCATTAATTGCATAGTCAAACACTTGGTTTTATATTTTTAAGTTGTCTGTAGTGATTGAAAACCTGCTATCATCGACTGATTGATTGTGATTTGCGATCTTTGAGGCGTGTTTCCTTTATTTATCATTGTAATAACGACTTTTGACCAGAACAACTTCTGAATTACGAACTTGATACTTTTTCTATGACTCATTGTGAATCGATAGGAAAGCCTTATTTTGAATTGCCATATTGGCCAAAGAAGGGTAAACAATCAAATTAAACACACTAGTTTCGTGAGATATCCTTGTATCTTCATCTGTTTTATACATTTTCTCTATTTCCTGACCCTCATCTCGATTTTTCCCGCTTTTTGACGATGATGTCAAAGAATTCGTCAGGGCAAGGTTTTTAAATGTTTTATGGGATTACCTTTCACTTTGTTTGCTTCCCTTCATTTGCAATCCGCTTGCATTCAATCTTTTGGAAATTTTGTTCATGAATTTTCCAGAAAAAGTCTTATTTCGAAACAGTTGCTATATAATCCTGTCATCTTCCTAGATGTCTGTGTGATAAAACTCGTAGACAACATTTCTACAAAGATTTAACTTCACTTTCCTTGTCGAAGCGTAGGCATTTATCATGATCTTTTTTTCCACCGGATTGGTATTGGTTGAGATGTCCGTCAAATCTACTGTTGTTTGGGTATGCATGTTGTAGAAAAGTTTCTTACTTGTAAACATATCAGATAGGTCATCATGCTATGCGATAATATCTCCGACGTCTTCCATTGCCCTAACTACAAAATCCACTTTTTAGTTTAAAGTGCAAAGCTAAGCAGTCTACAGCTTTTATAGTTAAGTCAGTAAACTGCGAGTGGCTGTTTTTGGATATTTATCGATGGCCTTTTCGATCTTTTTTAATGCATTCATTTTTGCGATAAAACTCTTTAACATAGCAGCATCATCTTCCCCGGTGAGAAGGGCTTTATTTTTTTCGAGCTATTTCTGAACTTTGATGAGAGACTATTCACTATTTTTGACTCTCTCCATTTCCTACTGTATTTTTCTGAGAAGTTTTCCTTTTTGTCGTCTTAGAACCCTGTTATCTTTGACTATCATATAGGTTGTTTTCCACTTATTTTATTTTTCTTTTTGAAGGCACTAGGTCTGCTTTTTTAGTTCTTAGATCTGATTTACATACTTGAGTTGCAGCTTTTCCTCCTTTTCAGCAATTTGTCTCAAGTTCTACTAACTATTCATTGCAAATTGCCGGTTTTCAAAATTTAATATGTTGACAATGGTATCCATGCACAGCTTGAGCACCTGACCTTTTTCTAAACACTCTTTAGAAGTAAAATCAACAATGGTTTCAAGGCACGATAGCACGGATATCTTATCTTGCTATACTTTTTGGCATTCAGCCAGCTAAACTATTAATCCTATTTACTTTCTTCTCATCAAGATGTGCCTTGGTATTGGAAAGCTTCGCCGATAGCCAATCCAAGAGATCACCGTACTTTTCACGATCTTCGGGACACTTTTTATAGGAATTGCGACTTTTTGAACTTAAGTTCCGAGCAAAATCTTTAAGAATGTGTTTTTCTATTTTTCCTTTCATTTTCTGTGTTTCCTGGGAATAAACAATATTATATATTTTGACTTACAACATTATTTAAAGCCCAGTCGATTCGAATAAGGATTAAGTGGTCGGGTTTTAAATTCGAATTAATTTAAGAGACTATAATGACTGACAAGCAATCAGCTTCATTTCGATAAATCACACAGCATGTTGCCAAAATAAAGCGGATTTTAGATAATTTGCTCGATAAAACCAATGAATAGTCCAGCGCGTTGTTCAAATAAATTACTTTGGTCATCGATAAGGCGATTTATCATATACTGAAAATTTAAAAAATCGCCACCAAGCAGATTCAATCAAACAACTAATTCTAAAAGGAGGGAAACGGAATCATTCTCACAGAAGATCATGATTTCAACACTGCACTCGATATGATCAATCGATTCAAAAAAACCAACGGTAAACTATAACGAAAAATTAACGTCCTTTTACAACAAACACGATCCCTCCATCCCCATTTTTAGACTCACCTTCAATATAATAAAACCCCCTATTCGAATTAATAAAGTTAACCCAAAATCAGAAAGTATGTCTAATCAAACACCGGTCGTCACAAAAGTAAACGCAAAAATAAGAATTAAAAGCACACCAGTCGTGAAAAGTCTCACAAAAATAGTCAACATCCCCGATATCCTTACTAGGAAGAGGAGTAGGACTTCTAGCTTCAAGCGCTGAACGGAAGTATTGACAAAATTGTCAAAAAAATGATAAAATTTGTCAGATAAGAAACTGATTGACCATTTTTGTTTATTCTTGAATACAAGTTTAAAAAATAAAAAAGATACAATGGAACAACTCACTCAAAAATTTATTCTTTTCTGAGAAGTTTCGATTTTTCCACAAAAGTTTCCCTTGTGTGAGGCTAGCTTACTCTGATTTTCCTTCCAATAAACTTTATGTGTTTATTTTTGTATCTTTCGTAGAGTTTGTGGTAGTTTTGTTAAGAAACGGTTAGAAAAGTTTTGTCACGAGCAATTTTAAAAGTTTTTCCTTTCTCGCTTTAATCAGTATTGATACTTTGAGTTTATTCCATGGGAACAATACTCTTCCACCTCTTAACTCTGTTTAGTAAACTTTTATTGTTGTTATTCTATTTCATTATGGCTTTCAGTTTGTCGTATCCACTACTATCGCTGTCAAAAACAAGTCTTCCCCCTTTTAGCAAATCGTAAAAATTTTCAACTTTCGAAGCATCCTCTAGCCTCATCATGACGATATTGTCACTGTAAAAGTTACTGCTTACCCTTTTAACTGTAGTCTACTTGACCTAATCTTTGAGTTTCTCGAGCTGGTAGTTAGCAACTTTGTCATTAGCAACAAAAAAATATCTCACGCATCCTATCCATTCGCTGCTTTTCTATCGGAATCTTGCCAAATACTCAAAGAGATCTTTGATTGACGACATGTTGACAACATCTTTGGCGTTGAAATCAATCCTGCGACTTTACTACCTGGCCAGTCTAATCATTCTCAATATTTCGAAGAAATCCAAGGGATTTAAATTCTTGAATTTGATTTTGCATTTTAGGAAAGTGTTTATTATGTAGGGCACAACATTTATCTAAAAAGTTCGAGAGGGTATTTAATCGTAGCTTTGTATGTTGTGAGCGTATATTAAAGTTAAGTTGTAAGCTATTTACTGATGGCTGGGAAGAGATCGAAAAGATTGATCGCTTTCTTTTGTTTAGGTATGTAATTTTCTGGAGAAACTGACATTCGGTAGAATTTTTTCATCAGAATTTACACCTTTGAATTTGAACAGGGTGTTATTATGAGTTTTCTGCCCTTGATAACGAGATTGCTAAGTTTGGATTCTTTTTCTCCTTTCCTGCAGTTTGGGTGCCCTAAGTCCGCTCTGTTTCCACAAAAAATTATAAGTGTTATTGACTCCGAAGGAGGCAGATGCTTCAACAAACTCTCTATCCAAACTGATATTTTGAATCTGCATTCTCAACTTTTTTTAGGCTTCAAGTCTATCTTCACTAAAATATTCATGATTTTTAAAGTTTTGTTCTGCATGATTATTCTTGATGAGAAAGAATCTACCGTGTCTCCTCATCAGAATGTCCTTATTTTCCTATTGACCCTACATGAATAAAATAATTGTAACTCTACTGAACTATATTTATAACAAACTTCACGCATATAGTGCATAATTTTCCAGAATATGCCAAATATAAGTCGAATTTCAAAATAATCACGGAAAATATCTGATCAGCCTCCTGGCAGATCGGCTTACTTTAGATTTGTTTTCTTAAATCCGCTGAATAATTTTGTTGAAACCTACCATACTCCTAGCCAGGACATTTTTGTATAGTTATCTTTTAAGTAGTTTTGTAATGCCTTCTCAAGTTTATCAATATGACTCAGATACTCCCTTTCCCTCCTTTAAAACTACTAAAGTGTAATATCTCTTGTCGACAGAGACCTTTCATGCTAGTCAACAGCACCTTCAAAGATTCTCATCTTTTTGATCAGATCAGTAATCAAGCTTTATTTTTATTGAACTTTTTCTAACAACTTTTCATTTTCATATTTTAACATTTTTATTGTTCTTTCATTGTTAATTGTCTCTCGCTGAACAACTTTTACCTAGTTTACTATTACTTTCTTTTCACTCATTTTTGCGCTCTCCCCGCTTGCAAATTTGCAATTGAGTCCTTGTCTGCGATTACTGTTTTCCTTATTGCTATCAGGTGTTTATGGTGTTTTTTCTCTTTAACTTTTTCCGACCTCAGAGGAGTTT
>JAOWAT010024349.1:0-12163 GCA_028571025.1 Longipedia americana | reverse complement strand
TCAAAGAAATAAAATTTCAATCAAAAAATTGCATGACTTTCATATTTTTCAAATTTGTAATGATGACAGTATTATAAATGAGGTATCAGCGTCACAATAAATTCTGAATGTTTGAAAGAATGGAAAGCATTTTATCCTTACTCTGTCAACACTGAAATAGTCCTCTTTTAAAAACCCGTCTGATTCAATTGTATATTATATCAATTAAAATGATTCTTAGAAATTCATTGATCAAAAATTCATTCGTAATAATTCCCAATAATTCCCAACCGCTGATTAAAAGTACGTCAATGATTGGTTTGATGCTTTTATTAAGTAAATGTTACATAAAACCAATGTTTTTAGCTCAACTGTCTCAACTTAAGAAACTGAACCAAACTTTGACCAACCACGTAGTCTACTATCCCTATTCT
Organism: Longipedia americana; assembly: GCA_028571025.1. NCBI lineage: Eukaryota > Metazoa > Arthropoda > Copepoda > Polyarthra > Longipediidae > Longipedia > Longipedia americana. Next base: position 11,750 of record JAOWAT010024349.1, on the reverse strand, counting down.
CAAGCTATTAAATTCCATCAATGTACTTCTAGAGTTACTCCAATGCATCTTTTTCAATGCCAAGGTCATGCCTTGTGATAATTTTTGCTGACAGAGACCATAGTTCAGATTAAGGACTGTTGCATTTTGTGATGGCTTTTCTCATAACCATTGGTGACAATTCCAGACAATAAACATGCCAGATATTATTGACAATAAATCAAGTGATAAAAGCATCATGGGAACTGCTTTGCACAATTTGATCCAAGAGTAGGAAAGGTGTCCCGACATTATTCATCTATTTTTACATGCGGTGAGGCACTTTAAGTGGAGGCATCTCTTTCCATATTTTATATTGTCAGACATTTCTCCATTCCACATGCATGGATATTCCTGGATTACCTTTCAAAATATTATATTAAAGGCTTTTTGCCAAGATTTTTCCCAAGCTGAGGTTCAAATATTCGCGAAACTGAGGAAAAATGTGTGAAGTTGAGAAATTCCAAATTTTTAAATGAAACTCATTTCTACCCATATCAAAAGCGTATAAAACTGAGTTCGTTTTTATGCAATGAAAGGCTTTTTTGCAAAAAATTCCAAAACTGAAAGCCGATTTTTTGCCCGAAACTGAGCAAAAACACAAAAACTCAAAAATATTATGAAATTTTTAGATACTGCGATACCTATAACTGCGAAAAACGTCGCAATCATTGCTGTTTTATTGTATATTTTAGCCTAAAACTCAGAAAATTTTGCCATCTTTAAGTTGAAAAATTGCATTTTTGATCATTTTTGATCACAAAAATTGCTTTTCCGACAACTATTTTACTAGAAATCGGTAAGGTTGTTCAAAATTTTGAAAAACTAATAAATTTTTGAGAAACTCAGCCATTTTTCCTCCAAAACGGAGCAAAAATTTCAAAAACTGAGCCCTAAAAACTCCAAAACTCACAAATACGAAATTTTTAGGTATTGGGGACACCTAAAACTTGCGAAAAAAGCCTGGCAATAAAAAAAGCAAATTTTAAAGTTTAATGCCGTTCTTTGGCCAAACATTTGCCTAAAATATTTGAATTTGCAGCAAGTTTGACGAAATTATTAAAAAAGTAAAGGGCAGTTTCTGGAAAACTCAGAAAACCTTGAAAAACTGAGCAAAATTTTTACTGAAACTGAGCCCAAAAATTGTGAAACTGAGCCAAAATTTCCACTAAAACTGTGAAATTCAAAATTTTTAGGTCAATTAACCATTTTAAAAATTGGCAAAAAACCTGTATCTGGAAATGTGTAATCAGTGAATATCTTAAGACTATACTCCTGAAAGTCTTTTTTTATTTTAATGATGAAGGAGTAGAATCGATATTTGAATAATTGTGTATTGATTGCCTAGTTTTTAGTTTCACATTTACAACTAGAAAATGAACTTTCCCTTCTCTCTTTTTCATTCAATTGCAAATGCAAGCAAAAGGGAATGAAAAATGAAATGAGTGAAAATGCAATTTTCTTTTCAATTCCTTTTGAAATATATCCCAAATCCAAAATATAATGGCTCTCTACATATTCCCAAATGAAATCCTTATTCTATTTGCTGAGATGGGGCACCAATAAATCAATAAAAAAAGTCTTGTTGCTAAGAATAGAATCTATTGAAACATCTTTTTAATTTTGTCGTTTTGCTGTTTTTCCATTCAAAACATATTCAATGTAAACTAAATTCAAAATTTGTAGACTTCTACTAGTAAAATTTTCGTTTCTGAAAAAGTAGGCTACAAAATTGGAATGTTTAAAGGAGTTTTTACTATAAATGATTTCAGACTTTGATATCTTCATTCATGCATAGCAACACATAAAAATGATAATACTAATGACCAAAACAAGTGATGGTTGTCTCTGTGTTTTTAAAATGGTCATTTTCATATTGGATGGTCTCAGAGGAACTTCTAAGTAACTTTTTATCAATTAAGTACATATTGCGGCAAATGATGCACCACAAAGATTCCTTTTTAATATGGACTGGAATGGATGTAGAATTACACGGAAAAACGGGGAGCGGCTTTGAGGATTATTTATTTTCTTTAGTAAGTGAGAATATTCCTATGGATGGAGCATGACTGTAAAATTCCTGACCATAGGAATCACAAAGCCAGTTTTAAAGATTTACTTGCAAAAAAAATTATAAATAAATGTTCAAATTCTTAACTTAACCCTTTGAGTACGAATGTATCAGTTTTGATACATGCAGCAAAATCCTGACAGATTATGAGCGGAAAAATAATTTTTTTACTTGAAGTGAAAATAATTCAATGTTTACATTAAATCTATGTTCAATTTGTAGTTTCCTTGAGTAAAACATTTAATTATCTGTCAAAATTAATAAAATAACTTGAAATATTTTTAAGCATGTAGTCACTAATGACCTTTGACTAAAACCTATCACGGGCAAAATTTTGTATCATTTCCGTTACATTAGTCCTTAAGGGTGACTTTTTCCCGAAACTCCTCGCACTCAAAGGGTTAAGCCACCTATATAATTAAGCCTAAGTTATAAAATTTCAAGAATCTGAAGGAATTTTTACAAAAGCTCTTACCACTTTTGCACTATTAAGGGTTTTATGACTGTTATATTTTGAAACTTTTTTAAAGCATTTTAAGGCCTTTTTTGATGTCTTTTCGTAACATTTTTACTCATAGTGCGAAATTGGTACACAATATTGACTCAAAATTTTTGACAGATATTTCGTTAGTATAATTGGAGTTGGCGGCTTTAAGAATAACAAAATTTCTTTCATACTATAATATTCCTCAGACTACCTCAAATTGGCCTGTATTGTTGAATCCGCCGGACTGCCTCAATTGAGCTCATGAATTTTAAGGTCATGCAAATCCATCCTCTTTGGACATCCCTATGTATCATTCTACTTTTATATCAATTCCACTATAGTTTGTCTAAGTAAATGAGGACCCATCAAAAATTAAAGCCAACTGCCTGCGCTACATAATATTAAAGTTTGGGGATGTAAGGGAATCTTTGCAAGATAAAGTTTCTTGTCTAGTCTTTATTAATCAAGTTTGTAATCTTATGGAAAAATGTAAAGATATTTTATGCAATCTGTTCGAAAAAAGTGGATCAATAACTTCATATTATGCAATGAGAAACTGTTGTTAGCAAATTTTCTCTGAACAGCAAACCATGCATGTGAAGGTTCACTTTATATTTAGGTAAGGTGTTTAAAGCCTTGGGACAGATTTTAGTATCAACTTTTTCAATAAAAAAAGCTGAAATATAAAGTACATCATAACAATGCTATTTCATTATCAAACTTCTATCATCAAGCACCGCGGGTGATTTTAGTATCAATGCTTGTTTGCATTCTTAATGCATGTTTCTATGACTGTCGTCTGATGCGTTCTTTATTACAGTATTTCTTTAAAGTTAAATTCATCCCAAATAAAGAAGCAAGCACAACTTTAAAATTCCCCTATCTAATGTCCACCTCGTAGTTTCCCAAACTATGTTCAACCCTTTCACTTCCTCTAATCCAACAACTAAAATTCAACTGAGTGATCCCATTTGGAGATAGAAAAAAAAGAGAACTGGATCACAATAGACGATAAAGTGGGTAGGAAGCAGAAAGAACATTATCACACAATTGAAATGAAGGAAGCACTGATTTATGAACATGATCATTACTACTAGCCATATAAAATTAAATAAAATTTAATCTGGCTACAAACACATTTTTCTATGGATCAAAATATCACCCAATGAATTTAAAATGTGCTATTTTCTGGGGCACTCTTCGCAGAGTTGATTTATGAGTGCAATCGTATTAATCAACACTTTCATTCGTAAAATTTCCTCTGCATCTTATTTTGTATACCTTGTAACTAAAAAGAATGAATTCTCTCTAAACTTCTTGATTTTATCCATTGACTGGATCGGATGATTCAATGGACTTTTTTATCACCATATCATTACTTCAATGATTTTTTATTCGCATTTTGAAAATGACTTTTACAAAACGCAGTTGCATTTAGAAAGGGATTTATAGGATTAGTTTAGTGCAATTTTCCTTCTGTTAACAAACATGAAACAAACGAGCAATATTGAAGCCAATTATAAGAAGAAAAATTGCGATATTTTTTGTACCGCGGCCGCGGATAATTTATGATGGAAGGATCATCTTTAAAGACACAAAAGAGAAATAGTAATATATTTTAATGATCTTGAACTGTAAGGCTGTACTTCCATATTTGACCGATTTCAATTGTACGGAGTGGCATGATCTTATTATTCATTTCAACAGTTAAAAGTAATGGTATTATTGAACTCCAATAAAGTCATACGTACTATGAATAAGTACATAAAGTTTCCAAATAAACAACGAAGTTTTAGTAGGGCAATAAATAATAATATTTTGCATCTAGAAACTTGCCCTATGGCATATTTATAAAAGAAAAAGTCTTCTTTAGAACATTTTTGTCGAGAAAACAGAAAGACTCATCATAATTGCTTCATTGATTTTAAAAAAGCTTCAAGATTTTCTGAAATAAGATTTCAAAGGAAACTTGGGTCAGAAAAGTGAGAACTAAAAAATTTGATATAAATGTGCATCTGCATCAGGAATTGATTCTTTAAAATTTGTCATTTTGGAACATACTAATCAAAAAAATTTTATTAAGTTCATTTTTCCAATGGAAAAGTTTAGATTCGACAATGTTAAAATTTAATAACCATGATAACCCTACTTGAAGGAAGTTTTTTGCCTTGGAATGAGGTTCACATGCATGTGCATCTGAGAAATTCAAACTGACATTCTTTTAACTTTAAAGCAATAAGAATCTTTCCATTGGACTCTGACTGTGGAAGGATTCATTCATAAAGCAAATAGTGAAAGTACTTTCCCATGTCCTACAATTTCTCTCAATGAGTCATGAAGTTTCTGCATCAAACATGAGGATGCTGAACATTTAAAGGGAACCTTCAAACACTTCACTGAAAGAGACAATGTATTTCAATCTATCTAAACTTTTTCAAACAACAACAACAACAACAACAACAACAACAACAACAACAACAACAACAACAACAACAACAACAAAAACAACAAAAAACAAAAACAACAACAACCACAACCACAACCACAACAACATAAACAACAAAAACAACAATAACATTAACAGGAAAACAATCACATACATCTTTATTCTAGCCAAAATTTCTGGACCTTTTAACACAGAATTTTGAACTTTGTAAAAAGATTTAAATACAAAATAAAAAATGAAGGACAATTCATTATGGTAACTTTTTGAGACTAAACGGAAATATTAATGGCATTTTTTGATTTATTAGTGAAAAAATTGAATCCCAGCAATTTTAAAATTTAGGGATGGTCAAGGTCTGAAAATAAAAAATTGTCTGTAAATTGATTTTTTGCTAATAAATCAAAAAAGTCAATGAAACAAAAGTTGAAGATCTTAAAAAGTTGAAATATTAAAGTGCCCTTTGTGTTTTCAAAGGGTCTATCACGGATACACATACCCCTTAAAAGGGCCAAAATGGAGGAAATTTGGGCTTCAAAAACAAGTCAAAATCCGTGAACTGTTTTGTTGGAATGTAGAATTTTTATATTAAAATTCATGGCAAATTAGTTTTCTTTTGATCTAATATTGAATTATAATTAGTTTGAAATGTGGTTTTTCCTACAGAGGCCAAATTCTGGGATAAAGAAATTTTGGTGTGAAATTTCAAATGTCAAAATCCGGCAAATGAAAAATAATTATGATAGGAAAATGGCATTTTTGGAATGTCAAATTAATTCCACTTTGATGTAATATTGAAAATAATCATCTTATTACCAAGAAAAAATAGTAATACTGTTATGAAACGGAGAAACAAATAGATAAGAATTTTACAAATAGCGGTACATGTGAATAGCAACAACCAATCAAGTTGCTTATTGTAAAATTGGTTACTTATTGCTGTATTTCAAATTTGGATCATTTTGCTCCCCCATATAGATACAAAAAGGAAATGATAAACTTCATTGTCCAATTAAGTAATACCCTCTCCCCGAGGACCACAATGAAATTTGTCTAATTTCTAATTGCATGGATAATTTAGAGACCTTAATTATCTCTTTCAGGGGTATAGAAATGATTTATGTCCGAATTACACTTTCAAGTTACAGAACACTTTATGACAGTACTCTAACAATTTTGCAATTAAATTCCAATTTTCCTCACTCAGAAACTGCATTTTGGAGTGAATCTTCCTCTGTTCTTGGAATTGGGTCATAAAGACAAGTAATTAAAATTTCAAAGAAAATCTCAAAAAGTGAAACGAATTTTCAATTCCCATTGGAACTCTAAAGAATTTATGAACAACAGTGGAGTACATTTGTATTAAAGGAATTGTGATTGTAGCATTCAAGAGGCTTTTTACCACTTTAATCATTTTCAATGGTCTGAAACTCAAAATTGAAATCAGAATATAAGATATCCTAGTCCTACGCATCAGATCTCAATTGAAGTAACCATACTCTTGGATGTCAGTTTTCATTATGTCATTTTAGATAGTCTCACAAGAGTAATGATTATTCATGAATTACTAGAGAAAGTGGATGTCTCGCTCTAAAAATTACAAAATCTTTTTTCTATATTGTCCTCAAAATCAAAAAAATGATACTAATAAAAGTTGATCAGCACAGCAAGAAAACAAATGAGGCGTCCCAACGGACTTTTGAAATTAGAAATCTCGTGTAATTCTGAGAAAAAAGCATTTTAAATTTTCTGTCATGTAGTAATTTCACCAAAAATGGCATCTTTAACATCAATTTCCGGAGAGGGGAAAAGTGATAATTGAATAATTCTTTTTGCTCATGGAAGATCTGATCTTGCTCTACCTAAAAATTGTAAGCTTAAAAAACCACAAAATTTTGATTAATTTCAAAAGTCCGTTGGACCATCTCAAATTTCTCTTATTGTCAAAATAATTTTGGACCTATGTAGCTGCCGATATTGCCAGATCAGCCAAAAAAAATGGCCTTTTTCAAAAAACAAGCTCAAAAGGCCACTTTCGAGACAAAATCTGACACATCTTATCAAATTAAAAATTGTTCAGGAAAAAAAGTTGCAATAAACAAGTACCCCTTATAAGTTTCTATCAAAACTATTATAGGTAATGGAGAAGAATTTCTGTTTAGAAATATCAATGTGAGGCTAAATTCGGCCTCGCATCGGTATTTTCTGATAGAAATCCTTCTCTATTACCTATAATAGTAACGATAGAAAGTTATAAGGGGTACTTTATTATTGCAACTTTTTGTCTTGAACAATTTAGGAATTTATAAGAGATTTCAAATTTTCAAATTATTTTGACAATAATAGAAATTTGTTTCATTGATATGCTGATCAACTTTTATTAGTATTATGTTTTTATCAAGTGGAAAATAAAGAAAATAGATTTTGCCGTTCATGATTATTATTGAATAAGATACGTTATTTTTGCCAAAATTTATATCAAAACATTCTCACATTGAACAATACTCACATTTCAGTTTCAAGTTTTAATTTATTTTCATGACCCTAGCAATGTCAGTTTTTATAGACTCATTGTCAGGCTTTCCTTTTGGGTGCCCTCCTTTTACATTCAGCCTGTTATTTAGTTGCAATGTAGAAACTCCTACACAAAACTTTTCATTAGACACATATTTATTCTTTGACCAATAGCTCATTATTACTGGAGTGATCTGATGAGCTAGTAAACTTAATTACCCTGCCAAATCATGCCTTACCTTAGAATAATCTATTTCTATCCTATTGTCTCTCCATTTGACAATGAGATAGGCATTTATTTCCACAGTGAAGTCTCTGTCGTCTATTTTGAGAATTTCAAAGTTGTCTAAACCAACTGATATATTGACTGGGCCGCCTTTACGTGTATGTGGAGGAACATATCTGAAAGAGAGATAATTTTTTAACGCATGACACCAAAGAACACTAAATATAGGCTATTAATTACAGTTTCTAGGTTCATCAAATACCTACAAATTTAGTATTTTTGAGTTTTGGCAATTTTGAAATTGAGTTTTTACATTTTCAGATTGAGTTTTGGAAGATTTTGAATTAAGTTTCTAAAAAGTAATTGAGTTTTTGAAAAGATAAAAAGAAATATTGAAAGATTGGGTGAAAAACGTACTCAAAACCAATTTTCACAACAAATTGGTTGTGATTTTATTTAAAATGACAGGAAAATGGGCCAAATTTTCTAAAAATTTCATGAAATCAGCAAAAAATTAACTTTAAATTGAAATTTTTAACACTTTTAGATCAGGAAATATCTAGATATTTCATATTTTTGAGGTTTGTGGTTTAAAATTGATTTTTGTGAAAATTTTCAAATTGAGTTTCAGTGTTTTCTGTGAAAAAAGCCTGACATACAGTACTAATATTCTTTGAATCCTTGCAGTGTTAGAATAATAAAGATTTTCATTTCTTCTCAGGTTTTTCCTGCGGGTCAACGCAGGTCAAGGAATATAACAATCCTAAACCCCTGAAGAGGGCAGACATGAAAAATTCTTGACCGAGGGTTTCACAATTTTGCCCGAGGGCCGCAGGCCCAAGGGCAAAATTGTGGAACCCGAGGTCAAGAATTTTATGCCTGCCTGATTCAGGGGTTTAGGAATGGTATTCCTATTAATTTTTCCAATTTTTATACTGGAACAGAGGAGGTAACAATGTAACCAAAAATTTTCTGGGAAATGTTTGTAGTACAGGTAAATGAAAATTTTTTCTTCAATCACACTCAAATCATAGTCTAATCATATGTGTGTACAAATGTTTTGGATAAAAGAAGTTTGCCGGAAAATTTATGCACTGGAGGAAGTCAGTCTTCATTACCCAATCCTGACCAGTCAGGATTGGGTAATGAAGACCGGTTGGTTAGGATTGATGTGAAGGAACATAGAATTATCAATAAGGATTACCCAATCATTTTAATAGGAATATGAAATCATTTCCTTTCAAAGCTGTATGCATGGATAATTGGATATAAGTATTCTAACAATTTCTTCTTAAATTTCTTGTGCATGTATAAATCTGTCAGTAAGATATAATGAGAGGGTAAATAGTTGTGCCTGATGCCTAGACAACAAAGTGACATGACGTGTTGGAAATGCGCTTTTAGTTTTAAGACTGACAGAATGAGTGCCCTCTGGGTCAAGACATTTAACAGATTTTCTTCCAGAGGAGGGACCATTTTATCATAAACTATAATTTTTACGATTGTGCCCTACATATACATTTGCTTATGTAGAGGCTTTGTAGCATTTGACCAAAAATGAATATATTCTCAATTTGGGAGAACTTGAAATAAAGTTAGTTTAAGAGAAATTATATTAAAAATGGCCCCTCTCGTTTTGGAAGATTAGTTAAGGCTTAAATTTTTTTTAGAACATTATCATTTGATGAGAACTTTTTGTCATTTTCTGTGCGTTCACTGACAAAAGCTTTAGAAGAACAAGATGTTTTTTGTCTCTTTTAAATCTTTCTCTTTTTTATCACTTCTATGAAATGTAAACTATAAAATCGTGACACACGACTTTTCAAATGAGCTAGATCCCTCCATGCTCTAAAGTCAAGCTTTTCTGACAGAAAAACTTCGGAAACTGAGCAATGATTTCTGTGAAAAACTAAGAAAAATTCAGGAGACTGAGAAATGTGTCAAAATGGACAAATGAGGTGCCCCAGCGGAATTTGGAAATTATTCGAAATTTTGTCATTTTGAAAGCCTATAATTTTCAATTATATTTCAACTTAATCCTTCATGTGCAAAAAGAATAATTGAATTGGCTCTTTTTATCTATGCAGAAATTAAGGTTCATCATTGCATTTTCAATAAATTTACTACATAAAAGAAAATTTAAAATGCCGTTTTCTCAAAATTACGCAAAAAACTTAATTGCCAAATTCCGCTGGGACACCTTATTATAGGATTCCAAATTTTGACTTTTTTCGTCAAATCTAGGATATCCCCTGTGATTTCACTTCAGGATGTGAATTGAAGAACACCTACATGAAAAATTTTGCAGAAACTTAAGCCACCAACTTTTTGAAAACAATACCAAAATCACAGAAAAAATGCATTTTCCTGTATATTTGGTATTGATCTCAAAAAGTTCCAGAAAGACTTTGAAAGTGAAAATTTGGTATATTCGTGGTTTTTGACATACATAGAACAAAATTAATCGGGGATCTATAAATTTTGTCAGATTTGGTACCCCATAATATTATATTATGAGCTAATTTATTTTGTGAGATATGAGCATCCTGATAATAAAAATTCTTACCTAACATATTTTAGGCTCATGCTTATGAAAAAGCATTAAGTATTTTTTGAGGAAAATCTAAACATTGTAGGGTCAAAACAATTGAAAAAGTTCCCAAAAACTCATTTTCTACGAAAATTTATGCAATATTGTTTTGATAAATTGTTCCTTTATTCTATTTTATTACTATCTTTAAAAAAGTCTGCCATATGGAGAGCATCCATGGGAATTTCTAGTTTTGATACAAAAATCATTACTTCTGAAGGTGAGGAGGGGAAGAGAGGGGAACTTTAGACAGGGTAAGGGTTGGGGTTAGCCAGATTGAATTTGAGACACTTTTGATGTAATATGCCTGATTTTCTACAATTGATTCCAAATTGATTAGAATTGATTTATTGAAGAGAAATATTTGGAAGTTGTGCATTAATGGTTTGAAAGGTATTTGTAATAATTGTAACAATTCTTTGAATTCAAAAATTGTTTGTGATTTTTGACACATTTTCACTCTTCAAAAATTGAAACTTCGAATTTGCAATTAAAACAAAAAAACATAAATTAGAAATTATCTTAGACATGCATTTTTTGTTTGGTGAAACTTGCTAACAGACACTTAATTGGTTTTCATAATAAATGATCTGACAAATAAAATTTCCAATTAGGTAAAATAGTACTAAATACTACCGTAAGATGACACACATTGGACATTTAATGCATCAATTTAAATTTATAATGAACAGATATAAAAATGTATTCAAATCTTTGAGGGTTTAGCTTGTTTTCGGCATTATTTTGCATTCTCGAAAAGAAATAGATCTTATTTCAATTTTTTTTAAATTAAACAATCTTTAAGTTTTTATATATTTTTTTATGCTTAGGATGAGCTTTTTCTACGTCTGAAATACTATTGGTCACATTGAAAATTAGTAAGAAGTATATTTTTGCTTGTGTGGGCATTTCCAAATGGATCGTCCGTCTTATACCACATTACGGTAATAAGTTTCCCGCAAACTGCCATATTTACAATTTACATCATATTTACCTTTCCTAATGACGGTACTTAGTCATGGCTAGACGATTTTTTTCGCAGAAAAAAAAATCATTTATGGTTTTTTGCAACCATTAAAAAGTGTAGTCTTCTTGTAATTTCCATTTTGGTGTAATGCGCCATTCACTATGAATTGGTAAAAATGAAAAAAAAAATAATGCCTGAACAAATAATCATGCGAGTCATGTCAAACAATTCTATAAAATTAGTCAACTGTCGTACTTTTTAATTTTTTCATATATAGTGAATTCAAAAATTATCATATTTCAGAGGTTTGAATAAGTGTTTCAACAATTTGTTGTTTGACTTTTGCAAAAAAATCTGAAATTGCACCAGAAATAATTATAGACTTGGGAAAAATTTGAAGTAAATAATGCCTATCTTAGAAGTTTATTTATTTT
>JAOWAT010024238.1:0-12168 GCA_028571025.1 Longipedia americana | reverse complement strand
TCGTATTTCTGAGTTTTGCGATTTTTTCTCAGTTTTGCAAAAAAATTTCCTCAGTCAGCAGACAACAACTTGAAAAGTGAAGAAGTGAGAAGAAAAGTGGTCCGTGAGTTTTTGGGAATTTTAGTGGTTTTTGGAAGGGCCCGGAAAGAGTGGGGTGTTTGAGTGAAATAGGAAGTGATAGAGAGCGTCCTGGCCCCCATGGGGGATTTTTATGGGACGTGGAAGTGGGAAAAAAGTGTATTTTATTATTTTTACCTGAGAAAGTGAAGCCATTTTGGAAGGGATAGTGCATTGAAACATATGAAAAATGCCACACGTCAGAGCATTAGAAAAGAGATTGAGAATTTTTTGGAAAGAAATGGAATGGAAATTGAAGAAAAGAATACTTCAACACAAATTGGCAGATGGGAAGAGGGAATACAGGTAAGCAATGAAGCCTTCTTAGAGGAATTTGCGAATTATTTAGTCATGATCTGCGGGGACATTTATGAAAGTCAAAAAAGTAGGGCTCTTTTTGAAGACAAATTTATTATGGAGTGGTTAAGAAACCCTAGAACAATAACATTTAATAAGTTTTCAAAGACCAATAAAAGAACATTGGTCTACATTGTCTTGAAAATTTGGTCAGTTTTGGAAAATGTCAACGATTTAGGTAAAATCTCAAAGGTAGTTTTGAGACAAATTGAAGAAAAGGGCACCTTGTGCAAAACAATAAGAATTGCACAAGCATGGATAATACTGGGAAATAGATATGTATTGACCACGGATGAGGGAAGTATTTCGGCATTTTCAGAAATTCATAATCTGGCATGGGACAATATTTTTAGGAAAATAGGTTTTTATGAAAAATGGACAACCAGAATTAGAGGAAAATGGGATGAAGAGGTTCCTAACGAAAAATTCAGGAAATTCTTGGAAAAATTTTGTAAAGATGATCATAAAAGGGCAAATAGGTGGTTGATTCTACTAAATTTTAGAGTTTTGACGAATAATTTGCAGACACATTGCGTTAGGAGCGATGTAATGTTCGAATTAATATGCTTAGTAGAAGCATTTTTAACAGAAAATGGAATAATAAGAACTTCCTCAGCCCTTTTGGAAATCGCCAGAGGGAGCCTCTTGTATAGGAAAGAGACTGAGATTTTTGCCGCTCTTTTTAGAGAGAGAGATCAAGAAGAAGAGAACCATTTGGAAGAGACAAGAAAAAAGGTAAGATTAATTTTTTCCAAAATAGATAGGAATATAAGAATTTTAACGGCAAAATCTTTGATCAATCCAGTAAAAGAATGGCTCTGCTATAAGCTTAAAAGAAATATTCCAGAAAATGACAGTTTCTTGGCGTTTTTAGGAAGGGAAATCCAGGACCCAAATCAGAACACAGGAGAAGACATCATGGAGAAAAAAGAAGTTCCTCAAGCCCCAATAAGAGAGGGAGCACAAAAACAGGAACAACGCCAGGAAGGAGAAAGAATCGCAATGGACCACAATTACTCCAATAAGATAGTGGAGTCAGAAGAGGGAGGGGCGGAGATGGAGATCGAAGGAATCTCCTATAATCTCGAAGATCAGGATCCAATGTGGCCCCAAGTGGAGGAGAGAGAAGAAGAAAAGGAGACCAAATCAGGAAGGATACACCCGGAAGAACTAGAAAATCTGGAGGAAAGTATTTGGGACATAAGAAACCCAAATATTCCAATTGAGGGAGAGCCGGAATCGGAGGAAGGAAGAGAAATTCAGGAGGAGACTCCGGGGCTAAGAATTATTGCCAGAATTCCAAGGAAGAACCTCTCAAGAGGGGGGGGCGAAGTTAATACGGAAGCCAAAATAAGAAGGGAGCTGAGAGCGGGAGCCGGAGCCGAACCAGGAGCCGGACCGGAAGCCAGGCAAAGAGCAGGTAATGATAAGAAAGGCGGACAGGTGAGACTGGGCTCTGGAAGTAGGACGAGCTCCGGGAAAGCACCTGTAATAAGAACAACACAGGAAGCCAAAGAGGGTCTGGAAGCCAAGACGGAGACCGGCCTGAAAGCCGGAGCCGGATTAAGACCGGGGCCGGAAGTAGAAAAAAAATCCGGAATAGGAAGTAGAGTCGGACAAGGGAGACCCGAAGCGGGAGATTTGGCAAACGCCGGAATGACGCCCGAAGTAAGACTGGCACAGGAAGCCAAAGAGGGTCCAGGAGCCAAGATGGAGACCGACCCAAGGGCCGGGGCCAGATTGGGATCCGGGACGGGAGTTGAGCGAAGAGCCGAAACAGGAAGAAGAGTGGGACAATTAAGACCCGATCCGGGAAGTTGGTCGAGCTCTGGTATGGCGCCTGAAACAAGAAAGGCACAGGAAGCCAAAGAGGGTCCAGGAGCCGAGACGGAGACGGACCAGGAAGCTGGAGCCGGATTGGAAGCAGAACGGGGAACGTTAACAGGACGAAGAGCCGGACAAATAAGACCCGATTCTGGAAGCAGGAAGAGCCCCGGGACAGTACCTGAAATAAGAACTACACAGGAAGCCAAAGAGGACCCAGGAGCCAAAACGGAGTCCGGTCCGAAAGCCGGAACCGGTTCAGGAGCCAGGTCTGAAGCGGAACAGAAAACTGGAACGGGAAAAAGAGCTGGAATAATAAGATCATCTAAAAACAGAGCGAACTCCAAAAAGGCACCAGAAGAGGAAGAGGCCCAGGAAGCCAAAGAAGGACCAGGAGCCGTACAGTTGGGGCTAGAATCCGGAAACAGACCGCAAGGGGATGAGAAAAGGGGAAAGCATAAGGAAGTAGCAAATAAAGTCAAGGATATTGAATCTAAGATAAGATCGAATTTGAAAGATCTGGAGATGAACATGGATAAGAAAGGGAAGAAAGCATGGCCTCTACCTATACCATTGATCATTAAAAAAGAATTAATAGAAGAAGAGGCACCACTGGAAGAAGAAGCCAATCAAATTGAGATGGCATTGGGAAATGAAGTTCAAGTAGGGGATGATTCACTTATGGAAATAGGTAAGGGAATAGGAGATACTGATAAGAATGAAGAGAAGAACAGGAAAGGGGAAGAATTTCAGGAAGAATCTCTTGAAGAGAGAATTAAGCAATATAAGGAAACTAAAGCTCAAAAGAATTTGGAAAGAGATTTAGGAATCCTATGTATAGGATATAAGAAAGAAGGTGGGGACAATATTTATAATAAGACAAATACCCCAAAGGTCATTATTACGGATATGGAGAGTCCAAATAAATATATACCAACACATGTAGAAGAGTCCCGATTAGGAAAGATAGAACTAAATCTAATGAAAGAGGGGAAATTTGGAAATGAACTGTTCATTGGCAATTGGAGAGGAGGGGAGGATACGCCAGATGGAAGGGTTGAGGAGGGGAAAGAAAGAAATATATGGGAAGAATTTGAGGATCTAGGAGGGAAAAAGAAAGAACATAGGGAACATTTAAGCAACTTCCCCCCAGAAGAAACAAAGAAATCAAATAAGGGAGAGTTTGGAATAGAACATAAGAGTGAGGATAAGAATAATAATCGATTATTATGTATTTCAGATGATGTAGGGGATTCAATAGAAGAAACACCACAACCTGTCATGAATGATGAAAACACGCGAGAGGAGGGAGGGAAAAAAGAAGAAGCTGTGATGGATAGGAGAGTGTTGGAAGAACTCATGAGAAAATCAATAAGAGGGGATGAAAATTTAGAAGTCATCCAAAAAGCACTGACTGATGCATTAGAAGATAGACAAAGGATGGAAGATAAGGATATAAGAATGGAAGTCAATGCTGCAAGAAGACTGATGGCAGCAATAGCTAGAGCAGATGACAATATGGGGGAAACGGGCCTGAGAACAGACATGGCCAATAATATGGCTTGGCACCTGGGAGGGATCTTCGAGGGGAAATTGGAAATTCTGGCAGCAAATGAGTATTTGCATACTGGGAACGACAAAGAACTAAGAAAGTTAGGCCCTGAATTCTTGCTAGAAATGGTGAAAGACAACTTGAAATGGAGTATGATCAGACAGTGGATTAGGAAAATAGGAAGAGAAATGGAATTCGAGAAGGTGGAAAATAGATTTCAATATGAAGACGAATTTGAAGAGGACGTAGAGGAATATGAGAATGGAGATATGAAAGAAGAGAGGCTGAAACATGACTCTATGGACCTGGCGATTCAAATAAACGAAAAACTAAGAAGGCAAGAATCAGAGGATCTAAAGACGCCGGAAGAAGAGAAAAAAACCCTTCTAGTAGAAAGAAGGGAAATTGAAGAGGTGACAGGAGGTATTGAAAGCGAAGACAGGAATGATGAGGCCACACAAACCTCAGGAGAGGAGGATATTCAGATCAATTTGGAAGAAAAAGAAAGAAATGAGGTAATAGGGGAATCGGAAAATGAAGATAATAAGAAAACACAAGAAGATACAATTAATAAGGGTGAGAAAGAAAAGCCTAAGAAGAAAAGTGAAACACAACCAGATGGGGAAAATGAACAGGAAAGACCTCATAAGATCGAGGAGAATAAGAATAAACAAAGAGATCCTAGAAGACGTGGTCTAACATATGGAGGGATGATAGCGAATAGGGACTCGGGAGAACAAAGAAGAGGTATGGGAAGAGGTAAAAGAATTTACAAAGGAGGAGCAGAAAGGTTACCGCAAATTAGGGAGGAAAATGAAGAAAATGTGGAACACCAAGAGGAGGAAGGTCTACCACAAAGGGAAAGGCAAGAAGGCAACAAGAATAAGAAAGAATTAGGACCTTTATCAGCTCAACTGAAAAACAAAGGAAACCCATATTATGATAGGGAGAAACAAGAAAAGTACAAAGAGAAAGAAGAACAAAAGGGCTGGAAGGTAGTAGTACCTATGCCAGGGTCCAATGAACATGAAAAAAGAGAGGAAGAGAAGAGACGGAAAGAGTGTGAGGGGGAGAGAGAGAGAGAAAAAGAGAGAATAAGACAGGAGGAAGAGGAGAAAGAAAAAGGAAAGAAATTGAAAGAGATGGAAAGAGAAAGAGAAAATCGGAAGGAAAAGGAGAATATACAGAAGAAGAGAGAGGAGGAGAAGAAAAGAAAGGAGGTGGAAAGAAAGAATGAGGAAAAGAAGGAGAAAGAAAAAGAAAAGAAAAGGGTTCAATGGAGGCTGCAGGCGATGAAAGAGGAAGTGGAAAGAAGTTCGAGAAGAGAGATAGAAAGGAAAGGATTGATCAGAGAAACAGGCTGGATGGAAATAGAAGAGAAATGCTCAAAATGTAAGACTGAACCCCCTCAATTAAAAGTAGAGGAGGTAAGATGTGAACCGTGCAAGAGAAGAAAGCAGAAACATGATAATAAGATCTGCTCAAATAGAGAAGAAGACTTTAGGAAAGAATGGGTGGTCATTTGCACGGGACACAAAGGCAGAATGCCCTTGGAAGACTTTTTGATAAGTATCTTACCAAATGAAGAAAAGTACAGGTACTTATGCAAAAATGAACGTTTCTATGGGTGGTGCAAAAGAAGGGTAGAGATAGGTGACTGCCACTACCACCACAGAAACTCGTTAGGAAATGATAGGGAGGAATTTAGGAGGAGGAAGGAGAAAGAAGAGGAGGAATTGGATAAGGAAAGAGGAAGAAGAAGAGATAAGAAAGACTTCAAAAAAGTAGAAATCATAGAAGAAGTGGAAACAGAAGAATCATCCACAAATACATCACCAAGAAGTACCGATAGGGAAGAGTACAAAGATTCAGAGATGTCTCCACCTCCCGTAGGGTACAAAAGTTGGGCGGATATAACAGAGGAGGATGAGGAAAGGGAGAAAGAAATGGCCAAAATAAGAGACAAAATGGGAAACAGGGAGGATAGAGATCGGAGAAGGGATATAAGATATGAAAGAAGATCAAAAAGCCTTAGTCCGAGAAGAAGAATTGTGGAGGAATCGGAAGAGGAGAGTAGTAGTAGAACGGAAGATGAAGAGAGGCCTAAATCAAGGGACTATGTCAGACCCAGTGAAAGGAAAGAATATAAGAAAGAATTTGAACGAAGAGAAGACATGGAAAGGAGGGAATATGAAAGAAAAGAAAAGGGTAAACTAACACAGGAGGAAACTATCCAAAAAGGGAATAGGAAAAGAAAAATGCAATTGGAAGAGGTATTGGCGGAGACCTCACTAGAGAGGAGTAAACAAGGGAAGGGAAAAACTAAGGATGAGAACTGGTATGGAGATAAGAGGAGGAAATTAGCATTTCTCCCTTGGGAGGATAAGGAGGAACGTAAGCCAATGAAGGATTATAATAGGGAAGGCTGGAGGGAAAGGGTATTTAATAGGGGGAATCTCTCTTTGAAAAGAGGCAAGGAGAATGAGGAGGAGGATGAGGAGAGGAACAAAATTAAAAAATGTAAACAAAGTAAGAATATAGGAGAGCTAAAGGAGGTAATTTCTCTAAAGAGGACAGTGGAAGGGGGGGGCGAATATTTTTTAAACAACAAAGAAGAGTTGGCAAAGGGACAGTACATATGGCAACAAAGTGAGGATACGCTCGGAGACATTTCAGAAATGAATAAAGTCAAGTTAAGGACTGATGCAAAAGAAAATAAGAGCACGGAAGAGACAATAAGAATAACAGAAGAGAACAAACTTAATAAGGAACAAGTAAGAATAAAACAAGAGTTGGAAGAAGAAGAGGAAGAATTATACCATTTAGATAAACAATGGGTTTCTCAGACATTTGAGAATGCAATAATGGAAGAATTTAGGGACACAATAATAGGAGAAGAAAGAGAAGACAAGATAGTAATGAATGGAAGCATAGAAGGTGAAGCTTTCGAGGAAATTTTCGGTAAAGACTCTGAATGGGCAAAAGAGCTGTATAAAGCGATGGAGAGTGAAAAAGAGGAGGAGATAAGATGGAGAGAGAGAAGTAAAGAAGAATTAGACGAAGGGTACTTTGACAGCCCAGGTCGGGAAGAAGATATATGGAAGGATAAAGAGCTAAATAGGCCTATGCAAGAAATGTGGGATAGCCCATGGGTTGAAGAAGCTATGAATAGGCCTATACACCCTTTAATAAGAGAATTAACAAAACTAGACAATGATACAATACCTTGTCAAGATTTGACAATAATGAATGAAGCCCAACTGGATTTATTGAACAGTTGGGCAGGCCTAATGTGATCCACTCCAGGAACACAATCCCAAGGCAGAGGGGATCACACTTGAACGGCAATAAATCCGAAGGTACTAATCCTAATGGCACTAAAAACAGAAAGGGAAAGGACGATGGAACTGCTGTGAGAGAACCCCTGAAGATTTGTTCATTGAACATAGGTAACAGGCTATTCAAGAAAAGAGAGGAGATAAAACATTTGTTAAGAGAAGAGAAACTTGATGTACTGTTGTTACAAGAAACAGATGTACATACCGATGGCAAAATGAATCCTATTGAGTTTGAAGATTATAGGACAATATTTCCCTCCTACAAACAGGTGATGAAAAAACAAGAGGGTAAGGAATTGACGAGAGTAATTTCCCTGATACATAAGAAATGGGATAACAGATGGAAAAGAGAAGACAATATTATGGAGGGGGATATCCATACTGTATGGTTTAGTATTGACAAAAACAATGGAGAAAAGGTATATATAGGAAATTACTATAGAGCATGGAATAGGGAATTACCTGCGGAGAAGCATAGGGAAAAGATGGAAGTATTGAAGAGACAAATTGAGAAAGGAATAGGACAACCAAAGGATTCTATTGCGGTCTTGGGGGACTTCAATTTTGATACTGAAGAGCTGGAGACGACAGGGGTAGCAGCAGACAAGAATAAGTTGATGCGAATTTTGACAGAATATTTGAGACAAAAAGGGCTGGTGGAATTAAAGTGTGGGATCACGAATGTTCCGAACAGAGGGAAACCAAGAGGATTAGATATGGCAATTGTGAAGTTTAAGGATAGAGAAGCTGAATGTAAGAAAATTCAGACGGGATCAGGAATAAGTGATACACACTTTGGAATTTTGCTAAGATTAAATATAGGAAAGAAACCTAGAGAAAGAGAAGAAAAATGCTCGTTTTGGGGACGGAAAAGACTTGAGAAAGAGGAAGAAGAAATAAGAAAATTGGACCTCCTAAATAAACTAATTTTAAGATATGATTCAAGTGAGTCCTTAGAACAAAAGACTAAACTTATTCAAGAGGAAATCATAAGTAACCTTGACAAACATAACCCAAAGGTGCTCCTTACAATAAAGAAGAAATTCAGGAGGGAATTTCAAGCCTCGACAGTAAAATGGATGAGAAAAAGGGATGAATTGAGGACGAAATTACTCAAGGCAGAAGGCATTGAGGCATATGATTTAGAAAGGAAATACAGAAGATTGAAATTTTGGGTGGAGAAGCTACAAGAGCTGGACATTAAGGAATTTTATAAGAAAAGACTTAAAGAAGAGAATGTGTGGAAGATAGTAAACAACATACTTAATCCAAATAAGAAAACACACACTCTGGAAAAATTAATTATAGGAAATATGGAAGTGACGGAGAAAAAAAGAATAGCGGACATTATGGTCGAATTCTACGTCAATAGAATTAAAGACCTTAAGAAAGGAATAGATGAAAATAGGAAAAAGGACCCTTTGGAAAGACTGAAGGAAAGAATGAAAAATAAGAAAAAGGATGGAAAAGATAAATTTGAAATTAGGGAAGTATCTATGGCTAAACTCAAGGAAGTAGTCAGGAACATGAATAAATCAAAGGCCACTGGTATGGATGACATTTCTACAGTTTTCCTACAGGATAATCTGGATGTGTTAGCACCATACTTATTGGATCTGATCAACTCCATAATAAGGGAGGGGATTCATCCTGATAGTTTGAAGACTTCCAAGATTATCCCTTTATACAAAGGCAAAGGGAGTAAACATGAAGAGATTAATTACAGACCAGTTTCGAATTTGTCTAGTATTTCAAAAATAGTGGAAACTATAGTGAACGAACAAGTCATGGCATATCTGGAGGCGAATGGACTCTACTCAGATAACCAGCATGGATTTAGATCAGGAAGATCCACGACTTCAGCCTTGCTATCCTCAACAACCAGATGGAAAGAAGCAATGGCAAAAGGACAGAATGTGGGAGTGGTTTTTTACGATCTATCTTCAGCCTTTGACTTGGTGGACAGAGAGGTATTCTTAGGCAAGTTAGAACTGTTAGGGTTTGGCCAGAGAACAATAAATTGGTTTAATAGCTTCTTATCAGACAGACAACTCTACGTGAGCATCGACGGAGTGATGTCGTATAAGATTGTGATTGCAGAACTCTGTTGTCAAGGAAGCCCATTGTCTCCTACGATCTATAACATCCATGTTATAGATCAGGAACTTTGGAACAAAAATAAGAATAGCTTCTATGCCGATGATACTGCGGACTCAGCATTTAATAAGAGTAAAACTATAGTAATAAGAGAGCTAGAGGAAGAAGGGGAAAAAATGGTGGATTTCATCTTCTCTAATGGCCTAGTCCCGAACCCGAAAAAGTTTGAGCTCATGTTAATAAGGAGGCCATTTATTGCAGATGAACAGCTTGCTATAATCCTCGCAGGTCAAGAAATCAAAGAATCCAGTACTGTGAAATTTCTGGGTCTAAAAATCGACAATGATTTCAAATGGAAATCTCACATAGCAGAGGTGAAACAAAAAACTGGTTTCAGAATAGCAATGCTTCCACAATTAAGGTATACCATTGGGCAATTCAACACCCTAAAGATCGCCCAAGGGATGATAATGAGTGTGATTAGATATGGGCTGCCAATTTACTGCCCCCCTAGGGTTGACTATTCTGAAATAAGAAATCAGAATAATGTGGATCTCCAAAGGATACAGAATTGTATGCTGAGGGCTATTTACAATCCTAACTGGAAAGAACATCAGACCATTAAAAGTCTTCTGGAAAAGGCAGGTGATATGTTATCAATCAATCACATCTCCGCGGTAACCCTTTTACATGAATTCTGGAAGATAGCCTTTTTACACAAGAATTCAGAAATAGGGCAAAAGATTATGAAAGCTACAAGCAGAGGCGGTTTGAGAAGCGAAGATTTGGGAAAGATTGACCCGGAATTCCACTTCAAGAATGACTTAGTACATAAATTTAGGAAAATGTTTAACCATGATAACTTCCCAAAAAAATTAAGATTAAATAGGATTCTTCCAGACAAGCTATCACAAGAAGAGAAGAGAGAAATGGAGGAAGAAAGAGAAAAAATAAGGAACTCACCAAAGTTGGTGAAAAAATGGTTGAAAGAATTCGTAAGAGAGAACATTCCATGGGATGAGACTATACAAACACAAAATACTGAATAAGTTAATAAGATGTAAGAAAAAAGGAAGGAAGGAAAAAGGAAGAAAGAAAATGACTAGGATTAGGACTGGTTTAAGATCTAAACAAACAGATAAACAGGTTAAAACTGGTAAAACAGGGGTTGGGAAAGAGGAAAAACCAATTAAATAAGGGAAGGAGTACTCTAATCCAGTTGAGCAAAAAGAGAAATAGGAGGTAGGTCAGTCTACAAGAGAACGCAATAAGAGTAAGTGAGTGATCTAAAATTAAAAAATTTTCTTAAGTAATCAAAGAATAATGGAAGGACAAAGGAGACATTGGGAGGACTTAATGGATAAGTTGGAGAAGGCAAAAGAAAATAGGCAACTCATTGGTTGTCCTAGACTAAGGATCAATGAGGAAGGATTTGAGAACCTGAGAGTACCTAGGGGTAATTCAGCATGGTTTGTAGAACCACAAGAAGGGTTCTGGTTACAGCTTTTAGGTAAAAAACTAGCAGATGATACTAATAGAGAAGTGGTGGGTAGTCAGCTAGAAGAAACATATAAGAATAATGTCAATGAAGAATTGAGTAAGGTACTAGAACATCAACCATTCTTCAATGAATGCTTTGACATATTCAAGGAGGATATTAACCTGGAAGGGGTCAAATTGACTCCACAAGGCTTGGAAGATCTCCTCTCAGAAATGATCTGCTACAATAGGGAAATGGCAGAATTATCATCCATCCAAAGGGAAATGGATGATAATAAGTTACTAGTAAGGAAATACCTCTTGGAGTGGGAACCAGAGAAATACAGAGATAGGAAATATGCCCTTTTAAAAGAAAAAGAGATAGTATGCCGAAGACTATATGGAAGAAGATGGAATATGATGAATAAGATCTGTCTCATGAAAGAAGAGGCAATATATAATGAAATCACGCAGGAGGGAGGAGATCTTTCAGCAGAGTGGCCTGAGATCCCAAAAGACTATGATAAAATGGGAAGCCCCTTTTCACAGGGGTCATTTATGGATAGTTTCCTCCAAATATCATTGATCTCAACTTCTTCACAGGATTTTCCACGAAGCTGGAGGGAAAGGGAGGAGCTGGAACGAGAACCAGGACAAGACACCTCTCAGCAGATTGTAGAAGAGATAGAAGAAGGACCAGATCCAGGTCAAGAACCCCAGAGAGAAATAGAGACAGGGAGAGAAGCCCCAGACCTGGACTGGAAAGAGAGAACAGAAGAAGAAGACGATCCAGGACAAGATCGAGATCAGGATCTGCTAAAAGAGGGAGCAGATCACGATCAAGATCAAGGTCCAGATCACCAGACAGGAAAAGAAGGTCTTATAAGAGATAAGACCATTAAAGAAACATAAGAATAAGTTAAGAAACATTTGGAAGAATATAAGCAAATAAGAAGATTGAAGAAATAAAACTAGTGGTTAACTAAATAAGAATATTATTGAGTATAAGAATATGGATTATAAGACATTTTTAGGCGTCGAGGGTTGGATTAGGAGGGCGTCATCTGGGATTAGGAACTGGGAGAGAGGACACCATCTGGCTGGAAAAGAAAAAAGGAACCTTAATCTGGAGACGAAAGGCGACCAGTACAATTCAATAGGTGATGGGAGACAAAGGTCAGCCAATATTTTACATAAAGTATTTTTCATATTAGTTGTTAATTTGGATATCTTTGTATTACTATTTATACGCATACACATTCCGACATGTAGTGACGTTGTCAAGTTGTCTAAAAAGGAATAAAACTCATTCAATTCAATTCAATTCAATACGGGAAATGGTGTGAAAAGCCATGAACTTCAAAGGAAGGTAGGGACATGTAAATGACATTTTTTGGAAAATCT
>JAOWAT010024127.1:0-12172 GCA_028571025.1 Longipedia americana | reverse complement strand
GCAAACTGAAAAATAAAATGCGAATTTCTCAATTTTGCAGATTTTTTGAACTCGCGGAAATCCGCTGGGACGCCTCATATGACATTTAAGGTGGCCATTTTCATTATTCAGCATGGGCAACAACTTTTATCAGTGACAATTCTTGATTAGATTGAAATTGCAAGATTAATTTTTTCCGATATTGGAACCTTTGCTTCCATGAGTTTAGATTTTCTTGGCTTAATTAATATATTTTCCTAAAAACCCCAATTTTCCCCATTTTAGGATGCCTTGTCAACATTACTTCTTGAAGGTAATGAATCTGGCAGTGATGATTCTAACAACCAACCTTCCACACCAACTGTAACACAATTGTCTGTTCAAAGTGAAACCTTATTAACACAGTCTGAATCAATTAATACTCATTCTCCTAACAAACCCAGTGAATTACAGCCTAGTCAACCATTTGATGAAAAGGTTGAAGAAAATAAGGACGTCCCTCATAAGGAATCAGAATCAATTTCACTGGAAGAGGACAGTTCTGAGCAAACAGAGAAAAAGATAACAATCAAACAACGTACAGTGCAGGAAAGTGAAGTTGAAGTAACAGAACAAGAAAAGGGCAGCTCTGGCGAGTGGAAACAAAAAGAAAAAACTACTTATCCAGAATCTGAATCTGCACATGAAGGTGATTCTGAAAGCAGCAGCAGCAGTAGTGATGAAGGCCTTGGAACAAAAGTAAAAAGGAAGTTGAAGAAAGTTTTCAAGAAGAAAAAGAAACAAAAGGATCCATCAAAGTCATCTGGCTCAGATTCTTCCTCAAGTGCAAGTTCAAGCACAAGTTCTTCAGATTCTGATTCTGACAACTATCCAAAAGAATCTAGAGTAGAAAATACTGTGGAAACAATCATGGTTGCTGAAACAGTTCCAAAGATGGTTGAAGAAAAGGATTCATCCTCAAGGACCTCCAGTGAGGATGAAGAGCAAAATGACACAGTAGTTAAGCAAAAGACTATCTCTGCTTCTAAGAAAACAACAGTTGTCAAGCAAACTGTTACAACAATCAAAGGTAGTGTTGAAAGTGATCCTGAGGTTACAAAAGAAACAGAATTTTCACAATCCACATCATCTACTAATATATTAGGAGAAGGAGGAAATATTTCAGAAGTTGCTACATCTGGATCTGTTTTTGTTGGTGATCCTAGTAATTATGATGTACACACAGTAACCACTGTCAGTGGGGAAGAATCAAATGATAGATCATCAAGAGAGTCAAGTGTTTCAAGGGTTATTGTTCAACAACATGTCACAAGAACAGTTACTAGAAGACAGAGAGTCATTAAGAAGGTATCAATAATTGATGGGGAACAAGTAGTCACTGAAGAAATTATTGAAGAACCAGATGAAGTTGACATCACTGTTGCTGATATGCCTAGCATTCAAATCATTAGTGAAGAAGGAACAGAAATTTTAGAAGACTCAGAACCTGTAGATGATGAAGACATAACAGAGACTTTTGAAATTGTTGATGTCAGTGATATACCTATTCCAGACCAAAGTAGATTACATCCAAAACTTATTGGTGAAGATTCATTATCATCAGTTAGTTCCTCAGTCATTACTGTTGTTGAACAGCAAAATACTACAGTTACTGATGATATGAAAATTAAACAAGATCCATCTATTGAAGGACATGTCACATCATCATCATCATCATCATCTAGTGAGGATGATAAAACTGAAATAGAGATTACTGAAGTACATTCAAAGGAAGACCAGTCCCCAGACAAAGCTCTTTCTCCAATAAAGGATTTTGAAATTGTTGATGAAGTAGAATTCATTGAGGATGAGTCCTCTGTTCCATGTGCTCATCAACATCAAGTGCAAAATGATCAGATGCCAATTTCAGTAACAACATCAATCTACTCTCAAGTTTCACATAGTGTTCAAAGTTCTGTAGATGATGGAGCATCATCTGTGTCTCATTCTGTTCCTAGTCATTTGGATGTGACTGATATGTATTCTCATGTTGCACATCAAGTTCAGACATCATCATCTGAAAGTGGTATATCTTTCCCATCACATGAAGTACAGCAATTCAAAGCTGATGGTATCACCATAATAAGTCACAATGTACCATCCTCAATTGAAAATTACTCAGAAACTTCTCATGTCACAGAAGTTCCACCAGGAGCCATAATTCCTCATCCTCATGTTGATGAAGAGACAAATGATGTGAAAATTTTGCAAGTTAATTATCCTTCAGTTGAGATGCTTGAAAGTGATGCAGATGATAAACTTCAAATATTAGATGGAACTGAAATTGAATCACCAAATGACAAAAAAGAATCACCTGTTGAAAGTACAGAAGATGTTTCTCCTTCTAGAAGAGAAGATAGAAACTCTATTTTGTCTCATTTAGTATCTGAGACTAGTAGAACAATGTCATCTTCAATTTCCCATCAATTTCAATCAACCAATAATGATAGCAGTTCAAGTGTATCTCACTCAGTATCAGAAATTAGCAACATTGTGTCATCTCCTGTTTCCCATCAAGTACAAGAAACTCCTAATGAAAATGGCAATTCATTTGTATCACATTCTATGCAGACCTCATTGACAGGTGATGGAAATTCATTTGTGAGTCATTCAGTACCTGAGCCATATGGGGCTGAACAATCATTTGTTTCTCATCAAATCCAACATAGTATAACTGAAGATGCGAATTCTTTTGTGGCACATACTGTTCCAGATACAAATAGATCTATTTCATCACATGTTTCCCATGAAGTACAGCTTCCTATGAATGAAGAGGGAAATTCTTTTGTAGCACATGCAGTACCTGAAACAAATGATATAAGTGTATCACATGATTCTCCTTCAATGAGATCTCATGTTGTTGAAGATCAAGAGAGTGAAGGAGTTTCGGCTCTCAGTCATTCAGTTTCCACAAGTTCAACTGATATTTACTCACCGATATCTCATACAGTTCAAGAGACCAATACATCAACCAGCACCATTCAAATATCTCGAATAATATATCCTCATGAAGAAGTAGAAGAGGATGCAGAAAGTCTTCCCAGTAGTACACAAGATGATGAGCATATAAGATCTGAGGAAATTGGAAAAGAGTCATCAAGTGATATTGAAAAAGATCATTCTTCTGGAAATGAAGATGGAAACTCAATTTTGTCACATTTAGTATCTGAAACTAGTAGGACTATGTCTTCTTCCATTTCTCATCAAGTACAAATAACTTCAACAGAAATTTCAAGTGTATCTCACTCAGTACCAGAAACTATCAACATTGTGTCATCTCCTGTTTCCCATCAAGTACAGGAAACTCCTAATGAAGATGGTAATTCATTTGTATCACATTCTGTGCTTGAAACAATTGGAATTGTAGCATCACCAATTTCACATCAGGTGCAGTCTTCAGTGTCAGATGATGGAAATTCCTTTGTGTCACATTCTTTGCCAGAGCCAAGTGGAACCATATCATCAGATATTACTCACCAGATCCAATATGCTCCATTTGAACATGGATATTCTTTTGTGTCCCATACTGTACCAGAAACAAATCAAACTATATCATCACATGTTTTCCATGAAGTTCAGCTTGCTGTAAATGAAGAGGGAAGTTCTTTTGTTGCTCATTCTGTACCTGAAACAATTGTGACTGAGGCTTCATTCATTTCTCATTCAACAGTATTTTCAAATGATTCATATTCCCAAGTTGCTCACCAAGTTTTATCATCACCCATGATAACTGATATTACTATGGTACCTCACTTGGTACAAAATCAGGATCTTACAACAGTTTCAGGTGTACCAAATGTCATAAATGAAGAGGGAATTGACTCAACAGAATCGGAACTACAACAACTCAAAGATGAACAGATAGCACTTCTTCCAAAGTTACCCTCAGAATTGGAACAAAGCCTTCCAAAAGAATTAGCAGAACTAGTGCAAAGAGAACTAGTGGAAGGAACACTGAAGATTATGAAATCAGAAACAGAAGGATCTGCTGCCGTCATGGTTGAAGAAGCATCTGTTGAAAGTAAGGTTGAAGAAGAATCTGCTAGAAGTAAGGATGAAGAAGAATCTCCTAAAAGTAAGGCTGAAGAAAAGCTTACAATGAGAGAAAAATCCCTTGAAGGTAAAGTTAAAGAACTGATTGAAATGGCACAGACTATGCCTGAATCAGAAGCAAAAGCAATTTATGAAGATATTCAACCAGTCATTGCTGAGGAATCCAAAAAATTGAAGCAGAAGAATGAACCTGTTGAAGCCAACAAAGATGATGAGTTGTATGAAAATTTGGTTGACCTTCAAAAAGAGCAATCATCATTACTCACACCAATTGTTCCTCAGGAATTGTTGAATCAATTACCATCTGATGTGGCATCCCTTGTTAAGAATTCTCTTTCTACAGTTCTTCAAAATGTGGCCCAAGATGAGCCTGCTTCAGAAACACCTATTAATGTGGATAAAGAAGATGCAAAAGAGAAATCAACAGAGGAAGACAGCATGGAAACATTGATCAGTCTACAGCAAGAACAAAATTCTTTAATCCCCTCCATACCAGAAGAAATGTTGCAAAGTCTTCCTGAAGATATTAGAAGCCAAGTGCAAAATCAGTTCCAACAAAAGGTGAAGGAACTAGCCATTTCAACAACTGAAAAGCATGAAATATCTCCAACTGAAAGAGAAGACAAATCAAATGAAGACTCAACATCCACTGATGCAGATAAGGAAACAGCAACAACAACCTATGAAAGTAAGGAAGTTTTGGATAAATATATCAAAGAAAGTTCAAAGATTGGTGATGAGATCTCTGATGCTGAAAATGAAGACAAAGAGACAGAATCTGGATTTGAAACAGAAACACTTCCACCAACTCCATCAGTTCAGACCCCTCAGATACATGTTGACTCCCCTTTCTTTAGACCAGTTTCTCCCACACCAACAAAAGGCCTAGGATTAGATGAAACAGCTGATGACAGTAATGTTGATGAAAATGAAACAAGTGATGGTGAAAAGAAATCAGATGATGATATAGGACCTATTAGAAGAGAACTGTTCCCTATATCAAATGCAGATCAAACTGATAGATCTGTTTCTCCTGAAATTCTTGACATGGCTCAAAATGCTGTAAGGGAAGCAATTCTTAGTGCCAAAAGAAAAGTTTCTGAATCTGTGAAGTTAGATGATAGTACCCTATTAACACCTCTAGAAAGACAGGTAAAGTCACTGACAACACAAGAAGAAATAGCTGATGAAGACAAAATTGATATATCAAAACCATCAGCAACAGAAATACCTGATGAAGAATTAAAAGGAATTGGTACAGATGAAATTGATAAAAGAATTGACCGTGGCTTAATGAAAGAAATAAAAACAAGAGAAGAAGCTTCATCTGCAGATGAGGAAATCCAGAAAGATCCTGTAGATATGTCTACAATTGTAACTGCAAGTAAAAAACAATCCCTTGATGAAAAATCACCCTATCCACTACCATCCAGTTCAAGTTCAAGTTCACCAACACACAGCCTAACAGAAGATGTATTGTTTAAAGAACAGGATAAATTTTATAGACCTGATATTGCACTTGATAATAATGTCAAGAGTGCAGATGAACCTGTTCAGGATTCTGAAGAAAATGTCACAGAAGACCAACCATTGCAACCAGGTAATAAGGAAATATCTGAATCTATTCCACAACTCCAGGAAACAAGTAACAAAACAAAGTCTCCTTCCTCATCATCCTCTTCAAGTGAATCAAATTTCTCTGACAGTGATGAGTACAAAGAACAGAAACTTGATTATAATTCATCTGACATTCAAAGAGGAGATGGCCCTAGGGATGATGCAGAATCTGTTCTTTCAAGTGATGACAAGCAATCATTTGAAGATGGAAAACAGTTGGATGAATCTCTTACCAATATTTCAGATCAAAAGAATATTTCAGATCAAAATAAAGTAACTGGAATTGAAATGAAAGAAACTAAAACTGATGATGAAGATTTGAAAGAATCATTTCTTTCTGATAAGAAATCTTCAACTAGCAAAGTGGGAGATACAATGATCTCAGAAGATAACAAAACATCAAGTTCCTCAATTTATATGGAGAGTAAAGAAGGCAAAAATGAATATATGAGAGAGAAAGATTTAGATGAATATCAAAACAAAGCTCCAGAAAAAGAAACTTTGAAAGATCACAAACCTTCATCTGCAACATCAAGTTCAGAAGAAGAAGAAAAAGATTTCAATATTGCAACAAATGTCACAGATATTCAAAGCACACTCCCTCATGATGAAAGTTCTAATGCATTACATCTTACTGATCAAATGTCTGTAACATCTTCAATGAAAGAAGAGGAAGATTTAACCTTTTCAGAAAGGGAAGAAGGTACTGTTTCTCCTCAACAAACTTCTCTTCCTGTGGTTGCTGATGAAAAATCCATAATAGATTCCAAAACAGAAAAAGAAATTTCTAAGGATGATATTCAGTCCTCATCCTCACGTTCATCTGACAATGAAGATGATGAAAAGGAAAAATTAATCAAAGGAGATTTGTCAGATCAAGAAGATAAATCTTTTGACATGATTGCTGAAGTTAATGTACCTCTGAAGAAGGAAAAAGAAGCTTCAATAGGTGATAAACATCCATCTGCTTCATCATTATCATCAAGTACATCAGAAAATGAAGGAGAGCTCAGTAAAGACATCTCGAAAGAAATGCAGGATCCTTCAAAAGAACCAACCAAAATTGAAGGTGACACTAAAGATTCCCATATATTAGATGTAAAATCAGCAGATGACAAGCTATCATCTGCCAGTTTATCTGAGAAAGGACATCAAAAAGATGAAGACATTTCTGTTCCACAAGGGAAACTTCCTGATGATTTTGAAGAAATGCCAAAAGAATATCCTCCAACTGAAGAAACCAATAAACTATCTGAAATCAGTGATACTGAACAAAAAACTATAAGAGTTGTAAAGAAAGAAGAAGAAACATCACAAGCTGTCCAAAACCCTTCTTCATCAAGCTCATCTGACACTGAACCAAATGAGGAAGCTCTTGAGGGAATGCCTCTTACTGAACAGAAATCTACAGAAGATTCAAAGGTAGAAAAAGAAACATCACAAGGTAGCCAACTACCTTCTTCATCAACCTCTTCAAGCTCTTCTTACAGTGAAGATGAACAGGATAGAGTTAAGGAGGAAGTCTTACCTGAGCATCAAAATAAACTTTCTGAAACAAGCAAGGATCCTCTTGAGAGAATGTCTCTTACTGAACAGAAATCTACAGAAGATTCAAAGGTAGAAAAAGAAACATCACAAGTTAGCCAACAACCTTCTTCATCATCCTCATCAAGCTCATCTGACAGTGAAGATGAAAAGAATAGAGTTAAGGAGGGAGTCTTACCTGAGCCTCAAAGTAAACTTTCTGAAACAGGCAAAAACACTCTTGAGGAAATGTCTCTTTCTGAACAGAAATCTACAGAAGATTCAGAGATAGAAAAAGAAACACCACAACCCTCATCAAGCTCATCTGACAGTGAAAATGAAAAGGATGTAGTCTTACCTGAGCCTCAAGGTAAATTTTCTGAAACAGGCATAGCCTCCACTGAGGGAATGCCTCTTACTGAAGAGAAATCAACGAGAGATTCAGAGATAGAAAAAGAAACGTCACAACCCTCATCAAGTTTATCTGACAGTGAAGATGAAAAGGATAAAATTAAAGAGGAAGTCTTGCATGAGCCTCAAAATAAACTATCTGAAACAGGCAAAGACACTCTTAAGGGAATGCCTCTTACTGAACAGAAATTGGAAGGAGATTCTTGGAAAGAAAAAGAAACATCACAAATTGACCAAAAATCTTCATCATCCTCATCAAGTTCATCTGACAGTGAAGATGAAAAGGACAAACTTGGCAAGGCAGACTTGTTAGAGCCTCATAGTAAGCTTTCTAAACAAGGTGAAAAAATTCTTGAAGGAATGCCTCTGACCCAACAAAAATCTCTAGCAGGTTCAGAGAAAGAGAAAGAAGTATCAAGAGATGACCAACATGCTTCTTCAAGTTCATCTGACAGTGAAGAAGAAAAGAATAAACTTATGAAGGCAGACTTGTCTGATTCTCAAAGAAAACTTTCCAAAATAGGAGAGAATGTTCCTGAGGAAATAACTGTTTGTGAACACAGAGAAAAAGAAACTTCATCCC
Organism: Longipedia americana; assembly: GCA_028571025.1. Lineage (NCBI taxonomy): Eukaryota > Metazoa > Arthropoda > Copepoda > Polyarthra > Longipediidae > Longipedia > Longipedia americana. The sequence continues at coordinate 3,966 of JAOWAT010024127.1, read as the reverse complement.
CCTCATCAAGTTCATCTGACAATGAAGATGATAAGAAGGAAGATTTGTCAGATTCCCATATTAAGCTTTCTGAAATTGGGAAGGAAGTTCTTGAAGTGATGACACATACTGAACACAAATTGATAGCAGCTTCAAAGGAACAACCATCTTCTTTATCAGATTTAGCTGACCCGGACAAAAGTGATCGACAAATATCTACTTCAACTCCATTGAAAGAATCAGAAATGTCATCTGAAAGCACACTTCCCAACAATGTTTATGAAAGCAGTAGCAAATTATCTCTCCCTGACCAAAAGTCTGTGGTGACTACAGTTAAAGGAAAAAAAGCTTTGGAGGACAAGAAACAGCCATCTTCATCATCTGGAAGTGATGATGCTGCAGAAAAAATCCCACTCACATCTAAAAATGAAGATGATCAGGATGAAATGGTTGATGATGATTTAAAATTGAGCTCATCAAGAGCCAAAAGCCAAGACAAGGAATCTGTCATCTCATCTCAAGAAGTGTCAATTGAACCAAATGAAAGCTTACCTTTAGTTGACACAGATGTAACTTTGTCAAGCCCAACAGATGAGTATGTTACACATAAACCTGTAGAGAATATACCAACCACATCACCAATTATTGAAATGCCAGAAGAAGTAGTAGAATTAAAAGATATTGGAGAATCAGAATCAAGTCATGTGACTATTGAAGAGTTATCTGATTCACAATATCTTAATGACTTACAAGATCTTTCTTGGAACATAGAAAGAGGACTTGTTACTCTGCCACATGCTCAAGTTTCAACATCCCAACCAAGTAATTATTTTATTGCATGTGTCACACAAGTTGAGGTCTTTGAAGCATCTGAGGAAAAAGAAGAAATTCTGAAAGGAGAATTGGCAAACCTTAGGACAGCTGTGTCCAAGAAACAGAGAGTAATAATTCATAAAACCATTATAGCCATTGTTAAAACTGTATCATCGTGGTTAAACACAGTTGAATATAGAATCTGGACCATCAAGAAAACAAAGACATTGCAGCAGAAAAAGGATGACCTGAAGAACATTAGGAAGGAAATCCATGTAATGGAAGAGACACTTGATGAATTGGTTGAGATCAGTGAAACTGCAATTGAAGTTGTAAATGAAGATACTCAAGTTGTGGTAAAGAAATGTGTAAAGTCTCTCAGAGAGCAAGTAAAAGTGGTTGAAGAAGTCACTAAAATGAGTGAAGAGGAGCTGGAAGCCTATTCATTAAGATGGGAGCAATATCTTGATGGTATTGAAACAGCAGAAAAGTTAATAGGGGAACTTGAAAATCAAATAAAGACAACTGTTGATGCAATAGAGAACAATGATGATAAACTGAATGAAATTGAAGATCTTGAATCATTCAACAAAGGCCATATGACTAAAGTGTCATATTTGATTGCAACTGGAGATCAATTGCATGAAGAAGTTCCAGAGTTAGAAATTCCAAAGCAGGTTTTCAATTTGTTTGAGATGACTAAGATTTATGAAGAAATGCTGCAAAATGCAAAAGAAAGGGTTATTGATAAAATGATGACAACTGATGAATATGAACAAACCTTACAAGAATTTAATCAAATTGTTAAAGCAGCTGATGAATTAATCCAGAAAAGAGTTCAAGCCACATCCATGGATCACTTAAGAGAGGAAATATCTAGGTATAGAAAGTTTTTCATTAACCTCAGCCATTGTCAACAGGTTCTAGAATCCTTGGAAAATAATTTGGATCCATCCATCAAGGCTGTTCATTTTGATCTTCACACACATTTACATCAAAAGTCTTCAGAAATATTAGAAGCATCAACCAACAAAATATCTTCTTTAGAAAAGGCATTGATTCAATGGACAAGGACAAATACATCTATTAATAAAGAAATTCAAAATCTAAATGATATTGAAAATGATATTTCATGTTTGCCAAAATCCACCACATCATCACTAACTAATGAAAATGAGAAGCTAATGAAATGTGAGGAAAGACTTCTCCAAACTCAAGTGAACTTGGATGATGCATTGAATCAAGTCACATTGTTGCATAATAGTGTATCTTGTTCAAATATTGAGGGATCCATACATGAACCACTTGAGAAATCATTGAACTTGTTAGATATCTTACAACAGAGAAAAGTTAATTTGACAAGATTCATTGATAACTGGACTGCCTATGAGAACATAATGAATGCCATTCAGCCTTGGATGATTTCAGCTGAAGAAACTTTGAAAGAAACAGATCTCCCACCTGAAACATCTGAATTATTGACAGCTGAATATCATGGTTATGACAAAGTATTTAATAAAGCCTGTGAATATTTTTCAAAGGCATTGGACAGCAAAGAAATAGAAGATGAGGAATTGCAAAGACAATTATTCAATCAAACAGAACAAAGGTGGAAAGACTTAGGTGATAGACTGAGACAAATTGATGAGCCTGAAACCACTAATGATATCAATGATATTGAAAAACAAATTGAAAACATCAAAGAGGTTGTTAATGAGGCTCCAAAAATTTCATCTGATGAAGAAGCACTAGCTTCACTGCAAAAAGAGGTTTGCATAGAAAGCAAACTGAAAAGAATTAAAGATAAGGTAGATTTCCTTGCAACTCAACCAGATATTGAACCAGAAATGGTTGAACAGGTTGGCAAAGTCAAGGCAGAAGTCATAGATTGCCAGTGGAAGGTAGAAAGGAGGGTTGAAGATTCAGAAATGGTCCTGGAACAAATGTCCATTGTTCAACTGCAGTATAACATTCTTCAAAGAGATCTGGATGTAATCAGAAAGGATTTGGAGAATATTGTAAGCCAGAAAGGAGCAGAAAAGAACAAGCTGCCTGGATTGCTCAGAAAATTACAGGTGAGTTTAAAAGCATTGAAAATGGATCTGAAATATATTCCCTTATTTTAAATTGAAGCAATGTAAATCAAAAATCTTTTTATCTTTCTAGTAATTTTTCTAAACTTCCATTATTTTTCAAAATGTCCAATTCTTGCTGTAAATTAAATGGAATTTTGGGCTCAATATACATAACACTGAGAACCTACTAATATTTCAGAAACACAAGTCATCATGTGGTGAGATAGGAAAGAATCTTCACTTGATTCAGGACAAACTTGAGAAAGTGAAGGACCTTCCCAATATCAATTTCAACACAAAAATAATGGATAAGAAAATTGCTGACTTGAGCAAAGAACTGATGACAATAGAAAATGGCCTCAATGATGCAGAAAAGATCATCAATGCCAATTTGGGTGTTTGGCATTGCTTTGATGCACAAATGGATGCTCTACAAGATGTCTTGGATCAGACTGATTTCAACCTGGAATTGACTTTGGCCAAAGGACAAATTGATTTTGAGAGGTTGAAGACTGCCAATGTCAAAGTTCAGGTAAACTTATTCACAAATTTAATTGCACTCAATTCTTTTTATAAACATTAACTTTATAAGCACAAAAGCCTTTAAATGTTCCAAATATTAAGCAAAATCTTAGCATATTTTAAGCCTTTATTTGGAGTTTTTTAACATTTAATAACCTTTTTCAAGAATAAGCATATGCTAAGCATACTTTGAAGGCTTTATTCCACAAAATAATAAGCATATTGAAGCCTTCACTGAAAAAACCTATGCTTATGAAAAAATTGAGTGTACACCGAGAGGTCGGTCATTGCTCTTCAAAAATTATTTCAAATTGGTAATAATAATATTTCTTTTTTTTGCATTTTAGGCCTTAGAGGTAAGACTGATTTGAACAGTGTGGTGAATTGTCCCTTTTCCCCAGAGCACAGTGTCTCTAAATGGACGATTAGGCCACAAAAATAAGGCCTATTTTCATTATTTTTTTTTTAAATATATGCCTCCAGTATTAATTTACACCAATAAATGGGTACCCAAAATCTACCATGGCCTCAGAAAATGGGTTTTTAATATTTGAGCAAAATCGCTAATTGCAAAAAG
>JAOWAT010024016.1:0-12173 GCA_028571025.1 Longipedia americana | reverse complement strand
TTATTCATAAAGGTTTATCATCATTAACTTAACAATAACAAGTATGCTATGAATACCTATTCTAATCGTCGTATAGATTCATTAATATTCATCATGCTCTTCTTTTTTGGGTTTTTCTTTTTTTTCCTACGCCGACCAAGGATCTGAATTTTCTTGTGGCTATTCTTCTTTCCGGTAGTAGATATCAACATTCATTTATCTCTCTTATTATGGAGTTTTTTGTTCCTCCTTTACCTCAGTTTGTTCCTATTTAGTCTATGCCTATGATTTGAGTCTTTGAAGTTCGTCTTGATACATTTTTTGCAGTTTTTGAAGTTTTTAAATTTTTTCCATCCTGTCGTAAAGCTACTCACGCTCTTGAAGTATTTTTCTTCTCTAGTCTTGTAGTCGTTAGTATTAGTTTATCATGCCTTGCCTTCTGCCTTATAACTATTAGCCTTAGGTCCTCAGCTATTCATTGGCGTGCTAATGTTGATGCAGTTGGGTTTCCATTTCTGATTTTTATTGTTGGAGTTTTTCTTTCTCTTCAATTAGTTTCATATTTTGCTAGCGTTCAATTTGTATTTGTCTTTTTTGTTCTTAGAGTTTTTCTTTTTCTTTGATGAGTTTTTCTCTCTATCTGTAGAGCTACTACCTTTGTCGTTCGGTATTGTATATGTCTTCGTAACGAAATCCAACTAATTCCATGTCATGCTTGATGAGGTTGCATATCTTTTATGACTGTTTGGAGTTATCCTCTTCAAGCCACCTAGAAACTACATAGAATAGTTTTTGCATGAAAAATCGCTAACTTACGAATTAAAAATTTTACTATTGATGGAAACGAATTTATTTGAAGTATTAGATAGAAAGGGGTACGAAATTGAAAAAATGGCGATTTATACATCGATAAGTATCAGTTATTCTCCACCTCGGCTTGGACGATCTGCTGTTGTTACTTTTATAGATCATCATCTTATATGAGCCACTAATTCTGGCTTTCCAGATAAACCTCTGATAAATCTATTGCCAAAAAAATGATGAAAACGAAGACAATTATCGATATTATTACCGTGTTAACTCCTGCATTGATACTCAGGAACAGAAGAATGTAGCTACCTACCAAAAGAAATTCCTATATGAGTAGATAGAATCTTTTAAGCAAAGTATCTGGCTGTTATATGATCCATCTTGCAACTAAAAATACGAGTTCAAGTGCAATGAGTATGGCCAAGAAATAAAGTCTTTACAGAACGGATAATGCTAGGATGACAGCTACAAGAATTCTCTTGATCATATATATTCCACCCAGCCTGTCGAAAAATAACCGTACCACGCTGTAGACGCCTATAGTCGCGATAAAAACTATAGAAAGAACTATACTTGTGTTGTGATATCCCTCGTCCTGCAGTTAACCTCCCTAGTTGTGTAGTAGGCATGAAACAGACCAAAATATAATGTTCATTGAAAAAAACTAGAAGTTTGCAAAAAGAGACAATTTAGCTACTTTGGGAAACCAAATCTAGTACCTTCTAGTTAATTGACTGAAAGCATAGACAACAAAGATTATTATCAATGATGCTGCCAAAATAGTCAGAAATAAGCTCAAAGAGAAGCCTGCATTTCGAATCACATTTGCGTCTAATGTCGCCAGTTTGTAAGAATTTGGGGCTAACCTCTCGTGGTAGCCTTAAGGAATAACTCCTATAAAGTAGTTCGGGAACCAACCAGCATGTGCCCAAATCCAGCCAAAGTAAAACTGGGCGACTAGTCTTCCAACCAATAGCTTCACAAAAGAGAAAAAGTAAATGGTTTGAGCGAAAATTATTAGGTTGTCTACCTTGTAAAGCAGCTAATTTCCAATAAACCAAACATGTAGAATTATAATTACCCACGACATGATGTACCCAATATGAACGAGCCAAACTCGTATAAACTAAGGATGTGACTGAAATACTTCCGCTCCATAGACTGGATTTGGAAAGATTAGACCATTCTAACTCGTGAGATTTACAATTTAGTTGGTAAGATTCAGAATGAAGACGTCATTTGCAGTATCATTTACTTCAATGAAATTCCCTTGCTAGATTAAGGCTGAACTGACCGTTTCGGTAGCATTTTGCAAGACTCTTTTTTGCAACTGTAGTAGTTGCATTTTCTCTAGCGAAGGCAGAGTCTTGATAGAAAGGGCTTGATTTGTCGGTATTGCATCTTCAAATATGAAGTAAGCAATCCTAGTACCGTCCTGAATAGCATAAATAGCACTATCCAGACGAGCAACATCCGATACAGAAGCTTGACTCTAGGGAACGCAAAAAAGAATCCCATTTTCAATAAGAGGAAGATTGGGCTCATTGCAACTATTCAGGCAATTATTTGTTTATCTGTCTGTAAAAATACTACAAACTGACTCTGTGTTATTTGTATTTGTGTTATTTGTATTTGTGTTATTTGTATTTGTGTTATTTGTATTTGTGTTATTTGTATCCGTATTATTTGTATCCGTATTATTTGTATCCGTATTATTATTCACGCTGAGGCAAGAGTCATTTCTCGCGAAAAAACACGTTACGCAGGGCTAAGGGCATGGGATACAGGTTAAATAATCAAGTGAAAGGCCCAATCCATCATTACATTTTAAACAAGTCCATGATATTTCAGTTACATAGGAATCCCTAGTTCGGAGATCTTCGAGCTGAATTAAAAATTGACTATAGGGGATGTATCCGACTGGGACATTGAATGGCGAAATTTAGTTCTGAATATAATAGGAGTAAGGGGTGTTATTGAGAAGTGTAGACCTATTTATTTGAATTGCAAATTTCTCTGTTAAAAGATGAGGCACTTAGCAGTCAGGTATTTCAGTCACTATACATACATTTTCATAAGGAATCAGCCCAGATGGACAGCTAGAGATACAACTGTTGTTGTAAAGTTTAAAGCCATCGTTGCACAAAACGCAGAAATCCTGACTAAGTCTAGTACACACACTGCAATTTGGGACTGAAGCTAGGCAGAGGGTCATATCCAAATTTTCAAAGTTTTTGACTAAACAAACTCCCTGTTGAAGACTGAACTGCTGCTCACAATTGGTTAATGGACTTTTCCTGAAGCAGGTCACGAACTGAGGAGCTATTCTAAGGAAATAACCCGGAGAACAGCTTGTACACGAATTTTCACTACAAGAAATGCACCCTTAAGGACAACTTATACAACTACCAGTTCTGATATCTAGAGACATTTTGATCGGGCATCCAGGTAGATCCAAGCAACGATCCCCTATAGTAACTTTTTCATCGTCCTCGCACACACAGTGCTATTTGAACTGTTTAAATCCGGAGGGACAACTCGAAACGCATTCGCCAACATGCGATATCAAGCTATTTGAGCAAGAATCACACTTTAAAAACGCGTAGTCCCTGTAATTAGACCCCATCATTGAGAGGCATGTTGGATCTTTAGCTAAACAGATGGCAGCAGCTTTTTAAATATGAACTTATTTTGTATTGTCGGGGCAATTATCTAGATTAGAGGATACTTACTTGCGCATCTGCCATTATTCAATGCATAATTGGGACTGCATTTTACACATATTTAGACATTATCTTTACAGTCTACACAAGCCCTGTCCGTGCAAGGTACGCAGTCGCCATTGTCTGATTGTGTAAGGGCATAGTTGGGGTTGCATTCCTTTGCGCATCTCCCAGTTTGAAGCAGTCTGAAACCTGATGAGCAAATTTTGCATTAAAGAAAAGAACGGTAGAAACCATCAGGCTGGCATTAATCACAGTTTGCAGGACAGGGCATACACAGGCCATTTTTCGGAAAAGTTGCAGCAGGACAATCTAAATTACACAAATAATACTCACTACGCACGAATATGTGAGGAGACGATCAAAAAATCTCTCAGGTTATGTGCATACACAGCCGTAGTGATATTGTTGAGAGTTGCTGGGACAAGATTTAACGAATTCTGAATTCAATTTTGGTGCCTAGTATTAAGTCATACACTTGCAGATTTTTAAATTCTCATCGATTATGCTATCTTCTTCGCAGGTTAGTACGCACTAGCCTCGTGATCCAATCAACTCGGAGTAATATGGAGCAGGACAAATCGCAATACAGTCTCCTTTGTGCTAAAAAGTAAAATCTGGACATGGAGAATAATAAGTTGCGAAGTGAACCTGTCGGTCCGGATTAGGAAAATCGTATTCCGGTAACTACCCATACGCGACTTCCTTCACTAAATATCTTCCCTGCTCGTATAACCTGAAGATTGGCCAGTAGGGGTCAGCCTAAAATGTGAAAGGAGCTTTGTGATCTAAGAATTTTTGAGGTTAGAAGCATCGAGGAGGAAAAGTTATATTTGGAAAAAGGGAAAAAGGCATCTTCAGGTCGTTGAAATCAAAGAGGCCTGAACCTTTCACATTTAAGTGTGAGAAAATGTAGGCTACTATTATTCCAGGGTTGCCGCTCTTGTATATCTATAGCTGAGCGGTGTTTACAGAAAACTTCCATTATCTTTTATTAGTGATTGTACCCTCCAAAGTAAAATCTATTTAACGATCATATATCGACTTTATAAACGGATGTTACGTTTCAAATGTGCTAATTTTGAATTAGCCTTGCCTTGGAACAATCTGGGTGTTAATATTACTCTCTAATCCCAATAGTAATACAACCCCGTTGTCATCGATCGTGAATGTTGCTGAGTCAAAATCTCCGTTCACTCTCATGTATTAACTTCCGGTGTTAGTGACTAATCTGACGACTGAAAGTTATAAATATTAGCAGTCAGTCTGAACTGTAGGAGAGTTGTATGTTCCTTTTGGAACATAAGCTTGGCTTCCGTCGTCGAATGTTTCAATATTTATTGTGCACCCAGTCGTAATAAGAGTGAGACGAAAGAGACCCAAAGTACTGATCAAACTATCATCACCTGCTCTCAGTTTTGTGACACCTGACGTTTCCAATCTCCTGTATTCTTTACTGCAAACAGTAAAGAAAATGAAGAAGCTTAACAAAAAGTTTTTCATTTAAATTATAGAGTTAAACAAATTCCACAAAGTTTTATCTGCGGATAAAAAGCCTACTGAAGATAACTATAACAATAAAATAATCGGAAAAAATAGTTAAGGATGCTTTGTTGTGAGTTTATATTAAAAAATAACATTTATTAGTGAAAAATGGATAACTTAGCATTACGGGTGCTAAAATAATAATTGGAGAAGAATGCATCTTCTCAGGCGTATAAGGAAGTACATTCTAAGGTTTATTTAGATTATTCGAGAAAGAATATAAAGGGTAGAGAAAGTTACATATTGGTATTATACCGCATAGCCACACTAATATCTGAATAATATCTGGGAAAAGGAGGTTCCTCAAAATAAAATCATAAAAGGCAGAATTAAACAAATAACGGATTAAGCATTCAAGGAATTGGTGTTTTAAATTGAAGTCGGGAAAGTAACGAGACCATGCTAAAATGATTAAGTCTAAGTAATCGGCAGTATGATCATTGAAGAGTTAAGTCGAAATCTGGATACTAATAGTGTTTACTTTTCTCCTGATCATCCGAAAACCAGATAGGTTCAAGAAAAACTTAAACGTATCAAATAATAGCAAGAAAAATTCAGAGAAAAAATAGCCAGGCTCAAGAAATAGAATAGCTAGAAAAAGGATGAAAAACAGCAAATATAGTTAGAAGTGAGGAAAAGAATTGAATAGGAGAAAAAGCAGAAGTATCGTTAATAAGTTGAGAAAAATATGGCTGAAAAGAATAAGCTTCACCTGGAGAGAAAAGTGCAAAATTAAAAGTTCAAGAGATTTTTGAAGGAGTATAAATCCAGTAAACCACTTCATGTGCTCATGGAAGATGAGTACAAAACAAGAATCGAACTGCCCTACCTTTAGTAAAGGAAAAGAAAAATTTCATAATCTCAAAAAAAAAATGTCAAACCGTCACTATAGGAACTGAATAGGCATGACCAAGATTATATGATGAAAAAAAGTGCAAAGTAGTAGAGAACGGTCATTACGAATCAGACCATCGATGTGGGGTATAAATCCAAATTCTATCTTCAATAGTAAAAAAGATTCCACGCCTTCTAAAGTGATGAGGAGTAGATGGATTTCCACGAAAAAAAGAAAAGATATAGCTAATTTGTGAAAGACAAATTCAAACCAAAAGTTAAAATTTGCAAATAAAAATAGAAGGAAGACGAAAGCCAGGGCAAACAAGATAACTAAAAAGAAGACGATGGTAAGGATAAAAAAAAGAAACCCTTCATAGCACTAGAATCTCCTGATCGGTCCAAGTATATCTAGATCGGGAAAAATTATCTGGACTATGTGAAAGGGCTTGAAAAGAAAAGAAATCTCCATAGTTCATAGTCTATGAACAGTTCATAACTGAAAACCCCCCGTTATGTCAACTATCTTGAAGATCTGAAGTACGCCCACAGGAGCATGCACAAAGGAACCGGAGCTAATTGGGAATCGGACATGAGAGACAAAACTGTTAGTTCTTTTGAGCGAAGGGACAGAGTTCTAATGAAATCAAAGCAGCTTTAAGAAAGAGCAATGCGCAAAGAGCAGTATTTACACTTGAACACACATGCGAAGGCATCGTAAGTTTTGCAATAAAAACGATAAATAGACAATACTCTAATTGAATCGATCAGGGCTAAAGTTGCAGTGTTAAAGGACTCAATACAACCTTAGTGATATAATTTTTTTCAATATTAACTAAAAATGATTATCAATGATATCTTTTCATTTACTTCCTCAGGACTGAATTGTCCATACGACTGCTGGTCACTTGATTGCGGCTAGATCCCATGTTTATCTGTTGAGGGCTAACTATAACCCTAGGGCTGTAGGAATTTGGGTTTGTTGGAATGTCGCTCTTTCTCCACTGATTTGGAGATATGTCTCTTTACGCAATGTTGGAAGATTTCAATCTTGACAGCGAGAGCTCCTTTTACTTTCCCCTCAAGACAGCGTTAAGCTTTTAAATTTGGTCATAAGAGGCATCAAGCTCAGAAATTATCCTGTTTTTCTCACGGCAGGTCTCCCGATAGCGTTAATGAAGAGTATTAAACTTGTCTCTCAGAAATTCTTATTGTGAAATAGCTTATTTGTATTTTTATTCCATATCCTTATACTTCTGGAGAAGTTCATTAATTTCTTTAAGGGACTCGGATAGCTCAAGTTTTAGGTTGTAATTTTCTTTGTTGAACTACTTTAACTCTTTCTATTGCTCTTTATTTGGCCTAGAGGACGCTGTCTATAGACTATTAATTTTGTTGGTAAGAAGTTTTGACTTTTACTCAAGTTCAACAATGTATTCCATCATTTTATCTCTTTACTATTCGAATCCTTTGACTTTTTTTCTCATGAGTTACTCATTCGCCTTGGCCATCGTCTATCTTTCTCTGTTGATAATTGAAATCTAGTGAGCCAACCTTTCTATTTTTTCTTCCATTTATGATACGTCTTCGCCCTTCCCACTTTCGAGATTTTCAATTTGGTCTTAAAGCTCTTGGTTAGCTATTTTGAGTTTTCGAACTTCCGCCAGCAATTTTTCCTCTGTAGCTTTATGCTAGTTTTTGCGTTTATCACTTTTTCTTTTTTAGTTAGTGAGCAAGTCGTTCATTTCCTAGATCCTGGACTGGAGATCTTTAACTCCGTCTTTGTACTTTTATTCGAGCTCCTCGTAAGCATGATGGAGCATCCTATAGTCTTACCCCTTATCTTTTCTGTCCTTATTAGCACTTTCAACATCATTTTCAAGCCTCGAGATGTTACCGTCTGCTTACTTTAGTTTTTTTTGTAGTTTTTGGCACTATTCTTCTATTTCTCCTTTCTCCATTTCCAGAAGTTCATTCACCATTTTGACTCGTTACAGCTCTTCCTTGGCTTAATTGCCTACTTTAATTTATGATTAGTTAATTTTTTTGCTCTATTCATGGACTGATTTCATATTTATCCTAATGACTTCTTCTTATAAATCTTTGATTCTTTCTTCATACTGCTTTTTAATGCTTGACTATAAGGTGTGGAATTTTTCATTTTTTTATTGATATTTTTGACTTACTTTGTTCAAGGATGCTGTCAATTACTAGTTTTCGATCTTTAGCTTTTATAGACTATTCTTGAAAGTTGCAAGTTGTTATTTTTAGTTTGACTACTATTGCTCTGAGATTTTTCGAATTTTCACTTCCAGCTTCTATATTCTAGCATCTTTATCAGCAATTAGCTCTTCAAATTTATTCGATTGGTCAGCAAGCTATTTTTTACACTGTGCGACGGTTTTTTTTAGTTAATTCACCTAGTTGAATGCTTACTGTCTACACAAAGACATTTACTTGTCTTTTTCCGATATACTCTACTGGAGTTTCTTTTTGATGAATTCATTTTACTTATTCAGATTTTAGAGATAGGAATTCATCTGACCCGATGATGAAATTTGGTTTTTCAGTCTGTTTATTTCAGTCTTGAGATTCCCGATCTCGGTCTATCCTTCGTACCTATTCATTTCTAAAGCTTGTATTTTATCTTCTTTGTCTTTCAGGTAATTCTTTATTTTCTAACTGTAGCTTTTAACTATATCTTGCTTCTCAATTTAATGTTGGTGGGCATTTTCGTCTTCCTTGCGTTTATATTCTCTTTTTATTTTGTTAATATCTTTTTCCATGCTATAGACTTTTTCGTTTAAAGAGCGTATCTAATTTTTCTTTTCCTATAATGAGGCGTGGACCTCTTGTAGCTAATTTTTCAACTATGAAATGCTCTTGTCTTTGGATACAAGGATAGTCTTTGAACGCTAGTCGCTTTGAGTGGCTATTTTTTTAATGATTTCTTATTTAGATTGGAGCATAGCTTCGTACTACCTTTTAATATCGATTTATCGTTTTTTTGTATTTTAGAGTTTCCTGATGAGCTAATGGTTTTCCTACTTGAGCATTGACAGCTGCCGATCACTGTCTCTATGCATTGTGTCTCCCCCTTGAGACAGCTAGCTTTTGAGAGTTTAGATTTGTTCCTGATGTTTTTTGATTTGATCGTCCTTGTTTGTCAATTCTTTGATGATTTAAAGATGGTCAAACTATCCGGAATGATGGAACTAAGCTGTTCTTCGATTCTATGAAAGCAAATTTTAGGTTTGATCTTTCAACACTTAGATTTACCTTGTTAAGTTCTCGTTTTATGATGCCACCTGGTCCAGAGTATCTCTAAGCTTTTAATTCTCGTCGAAGAGAGCTTTGTTTTTCGTAGTTAGTTTTTAATTAATGCTACTAATTTCGTACGTCCTTCTCCTTTACTCATTCAGGGTATTTTCGTATGATATTATCAGCTGCTACTTTTGTATCGATAATGTATTGACTTGACTTGTCAACTCATACACTTTGTTTCTACCTTCAAACCCTCCTCCAATGTTAGTGGCTACTGCTTCTTCTACACCTTATAAATCATCATCCGAGGAGTTTTAATACTGATGACTTGGCATGGTATTTTTAGGAAGACCCTTATGACTCATCGAATATAAGTTTATTATTTTTACAAATTTTAAATACTTAAAGACGCAGAAACGCTGATTTTATTTTAATGATTTTTCGCAATCCTGTCGAAGTTCCGCTCTTGTAAATAAAAAGATGCTATTAAGAATGTGCTAGTAATATTTTTATTCCATTACTTGTGCATAAATCATTTCGGAATACTAATTTAATCTGAACTACCACTTCACGACATATTTTTAGCTAAAGTTAGAACGATGTGTACATTATTTCCAGGCACGGTAGATCTATTCCTCGTCATTGTGATTCAACTTTTTAAGATATTTGTCGTTGTGGACAAATTATTGTTACAGTTATTTTTTCTTTTAAACGGACACGTTTCGAGGTAGCCTTTTGGAAACCTTTGTTTCTTCCTTTTCTGGGGACAATTATTGGTGTTATTAATTGGGTTTTGATTTAGGCTTGGAGGAAGGGATTTTTTGTTTCAAATTTTAAATTTATCTTTTCATAACTGATATCTCCTAATTATTGGTGTCTTTGTATATAACTTTGGTGACTATTCTTTCGTTTTTTTTGAGCTTTTAGTTTTAGTTTTTCAAGAGTTCAATAAACTTATCGTCGTTTTCCGACTTTTCTACAAACATTTACTTCTTTTTTTCAAACTCATCTCTAAACTACTTGAGCTCTTTTTCCAGAATGATTTTTCTGGATGTCAGAGACTTAACTTTTCCTTGTAGTAGGTCGTTTTCGCTTTTCAGAGCATCGACCTGCACTTTGAGGTTGTCCAGTTATTTGCGTTTGTTTTATGCAAGTAGATTCGAAGTTCGATTTGATCGAGATTAAAAGTTGTTGGTTTTATTGAGGTTGGTGATCTGAGTAAACCCTGACATGTGAGAAACGTTTATTCCGTTGCTCTTCAGATCGTCCTATAGTTTTCTTATCTGTCCCTTCAGCTTTTCTATTTTTTGCTGACGACCTTTCCACCCGTTTTATTCATTCAAAACTTGATCTATATTGAAATTCTATCCTATCTATCTTGCAATCACTCTATATGCCTTATTTAGTTCGGTTTTCATATTTTGGTTTTTAAGCCGCATCTACATAATTTTTTTTTAGTTTTCGGGGCACACAGTGCACTTGGAATCCATTCTGACTCCGCTTTTCTCCAAAGACTGTTTCTTTTCCTTTTAATGTGATGATTTTCGTGTTTCTTAGTTAATTCTGATGGTGGAATTCAACTGTGTTTCAAGATTTTTTCTTCTGAATTAGCATAAAACTACAGCGTTTTTTCTTTTTCATAGGCAACGTTCAGATTCTTGAGTTTGGAGGTGAGCTATCTGATTTTTTTCTCTTTCATACCCTGCCCCTAGATTTTCATGAGGAATTCCATTTAAAGCTGCTAATTTTTATCCCATTTCATCCCTTCCTGAGCTTTTTCGAGCACGGACTTGTTCTTGGGCTGCTTAGGGGGGAATGGACTGAGATTAGTTTTGGTGGGGTCGAAATCAGAGTCACTGCCTGCACTTTAATCCGAAAAGGGATCTCTGATCGGTTTTCTGGGGAAGTTAGTGCGTGACACTGTCTCCTCTACTCTTTATAGGAATGGAAATACATCTGTCTTATTCTTCCTCTGAAGATAGTTATCTAATCTGTTCTGTCCTCAACATCTGCTACAGTTACTATTCTTTGCTCGCCATCAATTGCAATATATATAATCGAAAAACTTTAATATGGAGAATGAATTCAAACTTCTGGACTAGTTGCTTTCTCCTTGATCTTGTAGCTCATGGTTATTGATTTTTTTGAACTTAAAAAACAGGACATCGGAAAGTAAATAGCATATTTATTTAAATCAGATGCAGCACAGTATGGAAATTCTGGCGTCAATATCCTAAAAACTTCAGCAATCGAACAAATCACTCATCTATTAGAAAAAAATCGAAAAAGAACTCACCAATTCCTAAATGCAGGACATCGCGAGATAGTTGTCTCAAAAGAAAAAGTTTTAGTAATAGTAAATAGCGAACACACGAAACCATCTCTAAAAGGTCACCCTGCTATCAAATTAAACCTTCAGGGCTTTTACATGCAAAGACGATAAGTAAAGCTAAATGATTCAGTTTCTCAAAGACCAAATCGAAAGAGATGCAGAGATGAATTAGAAGAACCACTAAAATCGATTAGAATAAATTTCTGACCAAATGCAAAGTAGAATGAATCGTTGGGTTAGCTAAGCTGATAAAAAATCCAAAGCGTAGGCATAGAAAGTCGAACTCAAAGTCGATTCTCTTTCAAAGAAAACCATTGCGATTTAAAGATAACTAAGTCTTTAAACTCAAATACGGATGTAAAATTGTCATAAAATCACTAACTCAATTTAGGAGGAAATAAATCACTTCAAGGATAGGATTTAAAACTAGCGTGAAAAAAGGAACAATTCTTAAAGAAAAATTCGATAAATGGTGTAGTAAATAAACGATAAATTAATTAAAGAAGTTGAATCTTAAGGAAATAAAAGAAAAAAGAATAACTAAGCGCTGCTTAGGTTAATTTAACTTGCATGTGAGAAACTTGAAAATGCTCAGTTTAAATTGGAGTGATATTTCTTTCATGACGTTGATAATTCTTTGATTAACACCAAGAAATATTTTTTAAATAAATTGGTATATTGAATAG
>JAOWAT010023905.1:0-12175 GCA_028571025.1 Longipedia americana | reverse complement strand
AGATGTGCAAATCAAACTTGTTCCGCAAGGAGAAAAAAAAAGAAGAAGAACTTGATGAAAAGCCTCTCCTTGAGTCCCTTGAGTCCGACCCTTCGTAGAAGGTGGTCGGACTAAAAAATAAACATGGTATGCCACTCACCAGTATTTTTCAATGTAAGTTTTGTAAATTTTTTACGAAAAGAAATTATAAAAATATTTATCCATTGATTAAGAGAGATCATTTTTCAGTTTTCCAAATAAAATTTAACCCAATTAATTTTCACTTCAGTCTGCCTTTAAATATTCATACTATTATACTTATAGAAAAGCACCATTTATGAAGCAAAGTTTGCTTCATAAATGGCGCTTGTCTATTGTAGTAATATAATGCATTTATTTCTTTGAATTGCGAACCCCTGATGATTTTTAGGATTAATAGATATGATTCATACAAATTGTAAGGAAATTGAAAATGTATGTAGTAACATTTTGATAAAAACATATAATTTGGAGATCCAATAAAAGCTCGTCATTGTTATAATTTCTCTATACATTTGAAAATACTTAGAACATGTCAGCCAATTTCAAGTGTACAGATTAGTATAATTCATAAAATATTGCCAATGTCGTTCAGTTACACCATGATTTAATGGGGCTATGTCAGGTAGGCTTAAATACAGAGCAAAGAGAACAATAAACGGGTCCCGGAAGTAGATGGCAGGTCAGTGCATTCCCCCTTTTTCTGTTTTTGAGATCCTTATTTTCCTCTATGACGTCATTTTAACAGCTGTTGTCTGATAAAATTTAGAAGATTGTCAAACTCCTAAATTTTTCATTCCACAATTTCTGGATGCTATTTGATTCAAACGAAAAACACTTTTGGACCCCCCCCCCCTGGCATTTTTAATTCTTCAGGGGGGGGGTCCGAGAGCATTTTTCATTTGAATCAAATAGCATCTAGAAATTGTGGAAAGAAAAATTTAGGAATTTGACAATCTTCTAAATCCTATAAGATAACAGCTGATAAATGCTCAACTAATTTCACGTAATTTATTTTTTTTGTAACAGTACAGAGGAAGTTCATAGCAATGTTTGTCAAAATTGTAAGCAGAAAAATCCGGTAAAGTGTAAAAATTAAAAGGCAAGTAGCAACCTGAAGGAAGCATCAAATGAAAAAAGTAAAAGCATTTTTGGAATCAGCATGAAAAGATCTGTAATTTGATCTACGTCCCGACATATGAGGCAGTACGGCGGATTTTGACGATACACGTTGAAAATGGGACCTTTCATCAAATGCAAATAGCGCAATTTTGGAAAAACTTAAATTTACTTATTGTTCTAGATGAAAGAGAATGAACAGGATTAAAATTCTGGAAGGGCCTTAAGTTAAGAATTTGATTTTGAAGATTTATTTGTGAAATTTTAGGTAAATTTTGAAGAAAATGTCCAATTTTGTAAGTTTCTATATCGTTAAAATCCGCCGTACTGCCTCATTTGGTGACATCATGACCCACCCTATTAGAAGAAGATAATTGTTTAAATCCTTTCGGTCTTTTGAATTTACAAGCCATAGAACTTTTAGATTTATGGTCAGTTAGCCTTTAATTCCTATTTCATCACGATTTCACAAGTTTATCCAATTCCTTGGCCTCATTCTTTTCCACATTTCTACCATCACTTCCATTCCAATAATACTTTTCAATATCCTCCAGAGTCATTCCTTCAGTGGGATGTTCCATAAATCATTATTTTTGCACTCAGTCAATTTTCTTTTATTTGGACCCTTGTCTCCACAATGTGTCATCTCCAAAGACTGAAGAGTGTGATCAATGGATATCTATTTTCTGAAAGTCTTTAGAGACTACTCTGTCCTGTTGAAATTGGCCAAACGCGGAAACTATGAAAATCACCTTCTTCCACACCAAATTTTCTCCAACTTCCAGATAAGTATGGCAAAACTGCTGAATAATTCAAAGACTGGAGAATTTGTAGTCTTTGAAAATGCCTCTCCTTTTTGCCATATCTCTCTGGAACTTGGAGAAAACTTGGGCTGAAAGTAGGTGATTTTTATAGTCACGGCATTTGGCCAATTTCAATGGCATGGAGTAGTACACAAATCAATTTTTTCTCGTAAAAATTTGATTCAATGAAAAATGTAAAAAATATGGTCCAAACTGCAAGACAATTGGACTGATGTAGTAGTTCTTTTCATGGAACACCCTACCCTTCGTCTCGGGCATGACAAACACCGAAATGACGACATTCATGGCAGCACAAGCCGAGAACAGCCAAAACGTGCCATAGGTCCCGATGCTGTCGACGAGGTTCGGAATGGACTTCACTGCCAGGACTAGGAAAACGTTGTCGATCGTTCCGATTAAGGCGCTGCCGTAGCTTCTTTGATCTGCGGGGAGTAATTCACCCTGGAATAGAGACGAATTGACAGATTGGTATCACATTTTATCCACATTTATGATGATTTTTTTAAGATTCTTTCATGTACAGGGGCCTCTTGTTATAAGGACATGTTGCGATTACAAGGACATATTGGCTACTCCCTCCTCCATTTCCTAGATAAATCTCTTGATATAAGGACAAATTTCTAAAAATTCTCGCGATATAAGGACAAAAATTTGGCAAAAAATGATTAAGAATATAGAAAATTAGGGGTTTTTAGACAAAATTTGAACTTTTTTCATACAAAATTAAACCTACTTTCATAAAAGATACTTTCTAATATGCTACAGATACAGTGCCCTCAGTCTAGAGCGAGCATTTTTTTGCAATTTTTCATATTTGTTTACAAATATTGATGAAAACATTTTGCAAAGAAATCTCAATTTATTGAAGGTCATACTTATCAGGAGTTAATAGTAAAATTTTGCGAAACAAAAACATGGATGAAAAAATTACAAAATGTAAACAAAACATTGTTTACAATTGGAATAAAATGTAAACAAAAAAGTAAAATTTCGACTTTGGTCCTGAAAACCTTATGGGGAACTCATGAAGACCTGAAAAGTAAGTGGTAAGAATTTGGCCTATAGGTTATGTGGTGAAAATTTCAAAAAAAGCTTCTCACAAAAATTGCTCGCTCTAGACTGATGACACTGTATGTAGCTGCAGGATAGAATGCAAATAATCTCCTTGAGCCCAGGGATGGATGGGAAGCTAGTCATTAGTATGATGAAGATCTTCAAAAGCACAAGTTTGTTTAGCTTGATCTACTTTGAAATAGAAATTATAGACTATAATTGATGTTTTTTTTTATAAATTATACCTAGCTGTGTTTTTAAATATCCTTCCTTGTAGTAATGAAGAGCCTCTGATCAATCTTGTGTCTCCAGAAATAAGTTTTGCAAACCAAAAGAAGTACCAACATTGTCTGGTGATTGTTAGCTACTTTTAAGATGAGAGTATTTCCACTTTTTAAATCTGGGGATTGAAGGAATCTTATTTTAAATTTGGCTTCTCATGTACCAATTGATGGAAATTTCATAATGGAATTGTTGAACTACTCTTTTCTCATGTAAAGGAAAGGGCCTTTGGTTTCTCACACACAACCTAATTTTTCTGATTCTACTCATTTGTACTACAACATTACAATATCCTTTCATTGTATTTGTGGTAAATGACCCAGCATAAAACAAACTTGTCTCCCATACTAAGTTGGTTTTATTGTTGGTCACCTATTTTTGTATGTCTTGCTCTTAACTTTTGCATGTATTGTGTAAAAGAGATGGAGTAAGTATCCTTATTTAACTCAGTTGACTGGCAGGGATGTGCCAATGTGCTGTGCTATGCTGTTGTGTTGTGCTGTGCAGTTATCAACACTAGTATATGGCACTGATGGTACATGTAGTGTGGAAAATGAATTTCAATGCAGTTTTGTCCTATAACAGTATTTTCTTATTTTTTCAGCGAAACCAGTGCTGCTGCTGAGAAAAAGCCTGCATTAATCGTGACACAAACGGCAACTAGTAGAATTATCCATCCTCCGGAGGACATTTCACTGGTAAGTTACATTATTGACCAATGACTTATTGTGCCTACTTTTGTTGGGACTGAAATTTTTTGCTAACTGAAAGTTACATAACTTATGATTCTTAAAAAGGGTTAGAGCGTTCATATCTCAAAAAGTAATGAAGTAAAATTGGTGCAAACTGTCGCAATGTCTTTAGATACATATTTCTCAATATCTTAATGCATAAAATTCAAAATTCCAACTCATGCCCAAAAATAATGAGCATTGACCCATTTTTGGCCCCCATGAATTTCAAATGTCTCAAACTTCCAAACCAAACTTCAGAAATTGATGGGATCTTCACCAATGTTACTGTAATGGTCTAAATTGAGTGAAAATGGGTTTGGCCACTATGACCATCAAAAATTTCATGATGGCGAGAATGACCAAAAATCATTTTTATTGACATTGTGATGATTCTGCATGATTTTTAGCTGATTTTTACCATTGGCCATTTGATGACCACAGTAGCCAAAAATGGCCAAACCCAATTTGGACCATTACAGAAACATTGGTGAAGATCCCATCAATTTTCGATGTTTGGTTTGGAAGTCAGAGCCATTTGAAATTCATGGGTGCCAAAAATGGGTTTATGCTCATTATTTTTGGGCATGTGTTTGAATTTTGAATTTTATGCATTTAGATATTGAGAAATATGTATCTTATAACATTGCAATAGTTTGCACCTATTTTACTCCATTATTTTTTGAGATATTAACACTAACACTTTTTAAGAATCACATGTTATATCCCTCATTCTAGCACAGCTCTTGGATGTTTTTATGGGCTGAAAGTTTGATTAATTTAGGTTAATATATTATAGTAAATTCCACAGTTTCAAGATGCCATAATAATTAAATGTTCAAAGTAAGTGCTGCAAGATAGCAAATTTTATCAATCCCTTTTTAAAAGTAAGATAAAATTTGAATTTACAAAGAATGAATTATATGAAGACTAATGGTATCATATTTTGCTTTTCAGGAAGAGAGACGTGCAGCAATGCCCAAATACTCCCAACAAAATAATTCCCGCGGCCAAGTGGCTTCCTCGCCTCCTGTCCCAGTCGGAACTCCTGTATTACCAACTGCTGTGAATGCATCCAACGGAACACCCCTCCCAACCCCCGCATTAGCACCTTCCCCTATGATGGCTGCACTTCCTCCACGTCCTCCAGGAATGGGACTACCACCAGGTTTTGTACCTCCACCTGGAATGATGCATCCTGGAGCTGCAATGGCAGGTGCACCTCTAGTAAGGCCTGGAATACCAGTTGGAGCACCAGGTAAGTTATCATCCATTAAGTTGAGATGAAAAAAAAATGAGAAAAAGTTTTGCATTTCTATCCGACCCAAAATGATTGATTCTTCTTTAGAAACAAAGAGATAACCAATAACGGTCGGTTTATCTGAAATGTGAAATGGCTTTCAAAGAATTCATACATGAGAGAGCGAGACAATCACTCAATCAATCTTCCAGAGGTTAAAGTTTTGTAAGTACGCCCAAACACTATTTTGTCTAAAAGATATAGAACCTTGCTTGGTTTAGGGACTGCCAATATCTGTCTATTAAAAAAGGTTCCGAACTGATAAAGAACAGGTGGCAATTATTGGAATCATTAAACCTTCCAAGGTTCTGAATTACATTTACCTAAAAGTGTTAGTTAATGCCTAGAGCATGAGATCTGTCCGTAGACTTGATATTTGATAATCTATATACATTGTGTGGTTTTTATATCACCGTATATCATCAATATTTTCAAAATTTATCCTTAAAATGAAAGGACAATATTTCCCAATAAAATATTTTTCACAGAAGTTTAATAAATTGCTTAACTTGGTAATATTGCACCAATCTGTAAACTTAAGCTATATTTTTGTGCTTCCATATTTTATTTTAGAGAGCATTTCCTTAGAATACTGGATAAATTTATTTCATAGGTCAGCTTCAAAGATTAATTTTCTGGTGGTAGATCAGGTTTAGAACAAGACTGTTGCTTGTTATAGAATAAATACAGGATTAAAGTGGGAATTAATCTCATTTGGCTGACCTCTTTAGCATTAATATGAAATTTTAGATGTGAAAATGCAAGGATATTCTATTTTTGATTGATATTTTTGCCATGAAGAATGTTTTATTGTTCGTAAAATCACACACTGTTTAACAAAACATTTTGTATAGTGACTTATCTGTCAAGTTTTTCTATTTGGTACATTCAATGGTTGAGGGTTTCCATTCATTCACATATTTTCTATCTTTCTTCATTGAACTCGAAGATTAACTTCTCCTCGCATTTGCACAGCAAGTAATAATTAGTAAACTGACTGAATGCTCCCTAAAATTGCAATATTTGTGGGGTGAAAGATGTAAGTCTCATTGTTGGAGAAAATAATGTCAAAGGGACACAGGCAGTGCTAGTATTTGTCTTCTTTTTTAACAAGTTTTTACCATTCTTCCAATTTAAATGAGGTGTACAGCAAAATTGTCCAAGAATTAATTTAACATACTTTTCTAATATTAGTTATACATTTCTGTGCATAGTTATTTACACTTGTCTTCTAGCAATCTTTATTTCAAAACTATTTTAAATAAAAATTTGGTGATGCAAGATAAAGTCAAATACATGATTTAAGTTTTTGTACCTCATGTAAAGATTGAAATGGAACTGATTAAAATTACCAGCACTTCCAAAGTCCCATTGATTGAATTCAACAAGGTAGGTCTTTGTCAAATATTGGTATTAAACTACCAATAGATCCAAACTAGATTCCCATCAGGTAGGTTACCTTCTCTAAACCTTGACTCACTTCTTGAATGCTTATAATTATGATTAATTGATATTATAATATGAGGATGATCTTATATCAAGTCACTCGTGTTTTGGTTTTTCTTGGCACCTATTGCTGTATAACCCTTTTTCTGCTGCTGTATACTACTATTGCCTTGATTATGGGGCTCAATATTCCTATTATTACTTCCTCAGTCTCATGATAACATTTGCAGAGCGGTATATGAAATGTGTTCTGATTTGCATGTTTGTTATGAGACTGAGATAGTACAATATATTTTATATTTATTTATTGATAAATCATTTTCTGAAAAAAAAAACAATAAAGTGTGCTGAAACAAAGACTGATACAGAAGCAAGGAGGCTTCAGTCTCTTGATTCAGCCATTGAAAATTTATTAGCCAAACATGGAATGAAGTAAGTGGTCATTTAATCTTATTTCTCTTTTTCTCTTTTCTTGCGACTCATTCTAGCAATGATTGGAGCTCCTCCGCAGTTCGGTGGTAATCCCATGTTGACAACTCCTTTCGGCATGATGGGCACAGCTCCTAGGTTCAGATGACAGGGGGCGGACTTGTTGGGACTGCAGCCCATGGTAGGTATGGAACAGGCTGCAGCGGCCGCCGCTGCTGCTGCCGCATCTAACCTGCCTGGGAATCTGTTACAACAGCAGCAACAACAACAACAACAACAGCAACAATCTCAACCACAACAACCAACACCAACTCCAACACCAGTTCAACAACCACCACCACAATTGTCACAACCTTCACAACCAACAGCAGGGTTGTTGGCAATAAGTTCAAGTGGGCTCATTCAACCATCTATGGCATTAATAACAACTACTCCAAACTCAATGGCAATTCCTCAATCATCTATTATTAATCCAGGACTTATAGCTGCCCTTGGCAACAATCCAGCAGCATTAGCTGCTCTTGGCAATAATCCAGCAGCATTAGCTGCTCATTTACAACTCCAGCAGCAGCAGCAACAACAACAACAGCAGCAGCAGCAACAACAACAGCAAGTAGCTCAAGCACAAGCAGCTCAAGCAGCGCAAGCTCAAGTAGCACATGCAGCACAATTGGCTAGCTTAGGAATACCTGTATCCGCCGCAGGCATACCTGGAGGTCCTCCGGCAGGCTTACCTGGAGGCCCTCCTGCAGGTTTTCCTGTGGGGCCTCCAGGAGGTTTACACGGTGCTCCACCCGGTATTCCTGGTTTTAATCCAGCAGCATTAGCTGCTGCATCATCTGCTGGTCCAATTCCAAATCCAGTTGCTGCAGCACAACTAGCTGCATTACAGCAACAACAGTCTCTCTTAGGTGCTGCAAATTTAGGTAATCCACCGCAAGCTGCATTGACTCCGCAAGGAATTGTGTTTTTGCCAAGAATGCCATGATTCAGACTTTAGAAAAATCATGAATTAAGTTAATATAGAAGAATTGCCAAAACATAAGGAAGTGGCAGACTTTGAAAATGCCACACTTATCAAAAATGATAATGCCAAGGTAGATACATATATAATAGTAGCAAAGGCCGTTCTTAGCTGGTCAAGCTATATTAAATGAAAAAGCCTCTTGGTTAAGAATGTAATAATTTATGGTGATGGGTAATTGATGATTGTTTACATATGTACTGTTATAACTAACTGATCTGCATCCCAACATTGAGCAAAGTCATGATTATTATTCGCAAATAGGTAATGACTCCTTGCTCAAATAGTCCTTAAACAATGAATGTTAAAAATAAGGAAAAGGAAAAGAAATTATGTCAAAGAAAAAGTAAAAATGAAGTTAAATTGTTAAAATATTTCTCTTTCGCATCGCTCTCTAGTAAACTAAGGGACTGAAATAGAAATATCAATATTTGTCATGAAGATATACCGTAATTCCCCTTAAAAAGAGTAAATTTACATTTGAGCTTGTTATTAGGTTTATTTTTAGACAAATGTTGAATTTCTCTATCAGATTGATTCATTATAAAATTGTTTGTTTTTTGACAACAAAACTAAAGTGATGAAAAAAGTCTAATGTATTTCTCATTATTTATTGTAGTATGTAATTGCCTTATAATTTAATTTATTTTACTCTTTCTTTTCTCAATCATTTTGCAATATGGAAATATTTACCTCCCCCTTAATCATGATTACTCTTCTGCTATCATGATACTGATCATGCAAAACAAGTTCTGTAGGACAGGGGGTGCGCAAATACTTTTCTTTATTTGTCTGTTCTTATCCCATTGTTGATAATGGGATGATATTAGATTGAAAGAGAAAAGTACTCTCATTAAATGTAATATGAAGCTAAAATAGATTTTAGGATGATCCTGTTCACTAAATGAATAAATTTTAGTTAGTCTTAATTTCATGGATTAATTGAATTTCACCCAATTCCTTGTTTGCTTTTTCACAACTATTAATGATTTCAACATTGGCAACTAACTTGCACCCTAAAGAAACTGTAAGTAAATTTAGCTCTTGATTTTACTTGGTAAATATATTGCCCAGTCAGAAATATTCATATTTCTTGAAATGTAGAGTTGTTTACAGTGTTTCATTTATAAATCACAATTTAGGTTCAATACAGAATTTGGATTCAAGTTATCACTTCATTCACAACCAACAGTGAATTTTTGAAAAGCAAATACAACGCTAGGAAACAAATTTGTAGATGTTATGATTTCTTTGCTACAATTGTATAATCTTAATTGATAAAACGCTAAAAGAATTGGTAGTCATTTAAACAGATTCTTATTCAATCCATTTAACACTGGTAAATATTGAAGTAAAGTAGGTCTTATGTTCACAGCCACAATTCATATTTTTTTCTATTTTCTTCACATGGAAAATATTTCTTTTTCTAATTAAAACCGGACACACTAAATTTCATACTTTGTAAATAAAACATTATTTTGAATAATGATATATGTAAGTGTTAGGAAAATGTGTGAAATATTAACATTCAAATAAATTTTATGTAGTTTTCTCTTTTAAGCAACTGAACTTGATAACAAACAAGAAATCAAAATAACAAGTAACATAGACCAAGAAATAATTGTAAGAACAATTAAGGTAAGCACAACCATGGTTGTTGAATTGACAGTGATGTGCGTCTTCTCATATATCAAGGTTATCTAGTTTCTGCCTTTCATCATGTAGGAGTTGTTTTCTATCTCTATCACTATCCTCTAATATTATTTATCTCATGCTGTCTCACTAGGCCTGTCAGTCAAAAACATGGTGTTTGGGCAATTATAAAAAACAATTGTTTATTTCGAAAAAATAAGGAGTCGCAACTCTACTTTAGGTGTTGTTGGGCCTTAATAGCCCCCAAGTTAAGATATTTTGACTTGGTGACATTGTTTTCATGTAATTCTTTATCAAACCAAAGTTTTAGAAAAATTTTTAAAGAATTCATTTCTAATGTATTTTAAAAATATTTTTGAAAGTTATTCAATATCGATCTTCTTCTTTCTTTTTTGACTTCAGGAGCTTTTACTAGTCTCTCCAATCTTCCATGCCCTCCACAAAGGTCTCATAGGTCACAAAGGCCACAAGTACCTCCTCCTCCTTGGTAAAATTTAAACAGTACAGGCTGTTTATAACACTTCCACCTCAAAAAATCCTCACACAAAGACCAGATTTGCATTGAAATGAATTGAGAATTGAAATGCCCTACTGATTCTTTATTCACTATAACAGGTATTGTTCACCTAATATTTTTTCATAAGAGTATTCCATAATTAATTAAGGCACAGTCTTGACTTCTTGTGGTGCATGTATTACATTATCATTATTTCCATTACATATGTATTTTTGTCCTTTAATATTTACATTATCAAAAAATAATAATTTGGTTAGACTAAGCAATTACAAAGGAATGCTGTATGGTTTTTCAATCTTGCTTCTCCTATTTTCTTTTGAAATAGAAAATAATTGCCTTCTTATGGACCTTTCTAATAATTATTTTGTCATAAACATTGTAAAATTGTGTTTTGTGCTTAATGTAAGTAAAACGGTCCAATGATAAATGTTTTATGTAAATATTTTGCTATTGGCTATGTCCTTACATCATTTGTTTACATTTGTGTAAAGGAAGAATTATATCTTTAAGTTTAGTGTTGGGTTATTGATTCACCAATTTGATTTTTAATGAAACATAAATTGCACTGTTTTTGTTACTTGTAAATTTGTTGTCATATTTTATTTCACAAATGCAGAATTATGTGTACATTCGGTGTAATGAACAACATTTGGATATGTTATGATACACATTTCTTGCAATTTAGCTTGTTTGTTTCACACAGACAGTTTACACTCTTAGGTTTTTATGCATAAATCAGCAGTTCATCAGTATTCCTTTGTAATTTTATGAAGAAATAACACCCAAATTACAGTTAATTTGGTACAAGTTGGAATAAGTACCACAAACTATATGGAGACTGAAATATGTTAATTAATGATTTATGGGCATTGGCTAAGGCTTATAAAGGTTTTCAAATTAATCATTCATTGATTTTTTACCTCAACTGTTATCATTTGTATTGGTGTACCAATTTGACTAATTCTAGGGCCCAGACTTCTTTATGTAGTGAATCAATAAAAATGGTCACCCGGCCTTGGAAATATTTTGAAAATGTGTATTCTCACAAAATATTAAGATTCATGAAGAAAAATTTGAAAAGTCTCGTCGCTGGGTAGTTATAGCCCAAAAAGGATAAAAATAAAAAATGGACAAAAAATTGTATTTAGAGGGCAGAAATGAATTTGGTTATGAACCAGAAAAATATCGAAAGTACCTACTAGGGGCAATAAAATTGGCCACTTTATTAGTATATTTTTCAAGCTAGAGCTCAAAACGTAACATTTTACTTCCTCTGGGGAAAAGCTGTTAAATTTTAATCAAAACAATTGTGCTCACCTTTGATTTCAGAAATCTCACTTTTTGCACTCTAACTCGAAAAAAATTATTAATAAAAAGGCCAATTTTATTGCCTATGGTAAATACCTGGACCTGTTGAGCATTTCTTTACTTCATACGCAAGTTAATATCACTCCACTAAATATGATTTTTTTGCCATTTTTGATTGACTCATTTTCAGATTTTAACAGCCAAGCGACAGAAAATTTGACTTTAAACATGGGAAAAAATTTGCATGGCAACTTTTTATGACCTAATTAAATTTTTGAGGGTCTTAAACCTGAATTTTAGTCCGGAACCTACTAATAAAAAAAATCTTGATAACTCAGTAATATTAAGATTAATAGATGCTGTAGGACCCTACCTAGATTTTATTCTAGTGAGGGTTGAAGAGCATTTTTCAAAATATTTTATTGAAAAATTCACTTCCTAATATTTTTAGCGCTTGCTAGAGCGCTCAGA
>JAOWAT010023794.1:0-12180 GCA_028571025.1 Longipedia americana | reverse complement strand
TGGAATTTTGTCAAAAAATGACATTTTTCAAAAGTGGATGTACAAATTTTGAAAATAATGTGATAAATCAATGTCCAATCACATTTGCCATGATCTGAAGCCAAAAATCTGTGTCAGAATCCTGTAACTTCAGAACAATTTAGGAAAATTAGCAGCGGAGGAAGTATCATGGTTTTTGTAGTATTTTATATGCTCTAACTTCTTCAATTTTTGAGATAAAGTCTTCAAACCTTCACTAATCAATTTCTTATGACAATACTAATTCTAAATAGCATTGAAACTCATCAAAAACCCATGGCCTCATGGTGAAAAACCAAAATCCGTAACCTTTTTTTGTCCTTATGATATTAGCATTAATCATGGAGAAAATCAACTTCTTTCACCTTAAATGTGCCTCACCACACTTCTTCTTCTTCAAAGCATCCGCAGCCTCATTCCTGCAGTGTGGTCATCAATCCCGGTTTAATTCATTTTGATCCGGCTGCTTGTGGTACAGGAACAATACAACCGTGCTTTTATGGACAGCCTACGCACTCAATTGGGCACCATTCACAACCACCTCTCCATTCAAGAGGGGGTTCAAACAGTGATGGACATCAAATGGAATTGAGCGAATTGACCATTCGAAATCCAAATGAGGAATTTGATGTTTTCTTTGCAGAGACAAATAGAAGTCGATCCGCTTCAAGAAGTGGAAGTAGACCTGGAACTCTACAAAGACACACAGCCATTTAAAAACCTAAAAAAGACACTCAGCCCGCATTGAGTCAAAACGAACTTTTGGCACAATGAATTAAGCATTGTGGGTTTGGAGCCTCTTGGTCTAAGACTTCAGGAACCACCTTTGAAAAAAATCCTAGCAATTTTTGATTCCATTGTAGTAAAATAGCCTAAAGATTTATCAAAAATGGGATTTCCGTATGCAGTATTTTTTTGTTTGGCCAGATTCAAGCGAATGACAATTGTAAATGGTTTAGAACTTGCCAAAATAGTAACTTTTTGATAAAATAACTTTTTTCTGGCATGCATCCACCTTCTGCAAATTGCGCCCAAAGTTCTGCCCACTACAATCTATTTAGTGGGCAGAATTTTGGGCATGTTTTGCAGAAAGTTGATACTAGCTAGAATAAAAAAGTTGTCTTAACAGCTGTTATT
Organism: Longipedia americana; assembly: GCA_028571025.1. NCBI lineage: Eukaryota > Metazoa > Arthropoda > Copepoda > Polyarthra > Longipediidae > Longipedia > Longipedia americana. Next base: position 11,025 of record JAOWAT010023794.1, on the reverse strand, counting down.
TGATAGGGTGTACCAAAATGACAAATACAAAATTTCATTTTGATCTCAGACCAACTCATACAATTTTGACATGATATTTCATCAAATTTCATGATTTCTTTTATTCTGGTGGTATATCTAGAGAATCAGTATTTGCTCCTTTTTGAGAGCAATATTTCAATTTTTTATGCTAATATCTCAGACTTGGTAAACAATTTTACTATTTTCAACTGATCCTGAATCCAAATCAGTTGGAAAAATATGAAAAATCTTCATCAAGTTTGAGATAATTACATCTGAAAATTGAAAAATTGGTCTCAAAAAGGAGCAAATACTGGCCATCTAGATATGCTACCAAATTGAAAATTTCATGAAATTTAATAAAAAAATATGCCAAATCGGTCTGAGATGGTCTGAAATCAAAATTGAATTTCTGATTTGTCATTTTGGTAAATCCTATCAAATAACAGCTCTCAACAAAATGTTAATATTTTGGTAAGTACAGTACTTAAATATTTATTTTTGTCATTAATTCTTCCGAATTTAGCCAGACAAAAAATACTACATACAGTTCCCTCAATTAGTATCCATACAGTCTCATTTTTGTATGTTCACCTCTTGTAGTAAATTAAGTCTCCTGGACGCACTTTTTGGAGTTGAAAAATGTTACGCATGTCATAGAAAACTACAGATTCTCAGTTTTCCAATGATACCCATATTTTTTCGGTAGCTTGCCAGCAACATGTTTAAAATCCGCAAAGGAGAAAAAATTACTAAAGTGGGAGGCACTGTAACAAAAAATCGTTACACCCTAATTAATTGGTGTTCATAACTGATATGCATATATTTAGAAAGGGAAAACTCTAAGGTTTCAGAAAATATCTGAAAAATTGAAAAATCTCAAAAAATTCCATCTGTACAGTATCAAAACTAAAAGAGGAATTTTTACCCGAATAAATATTTACTTTCTATGCGGATTTTCAATAGGTTGCCGCCGGACTACCAAAAAATAATGAGTGTCATTGGAAAGCTGAGATTTTTTAGTTCTCTGTGATATGCGTAACATTTTTTAACTCCAAAAATAGAACTCAGTAGAGTTAATTTTGTAACTATGGTGAAAATACCCAAACTGTACGGAAACTTATTGAGGGAACTGTATGGAAAACACATTTTAAGGCTTTTTCTACTGCAATGGAATCAAAAATTGCATGTTCTGCAAAATAGGAATTGCTAGGATTTTTTCAAAGATGGTTCCTAAAAGCCTTCGATCAATAGGCTTGAAGTCCACCATGTCTCGGCTCATGGTTAAATCATTGTCCCAAAAGTCCATTTTGACTCACTGTGAGCCATTAAAAAACTACAGAGAAATACAGACATTTATAAGCACTAAAAAGAAAGAACTAATTTTTGGGCCATACTTGTCCCACATTTATTTTATTTGTAGCAAAAATTGTCATAATTTGACATTTGAGGCTCTGTCAATGAATTTGGGAAAGGAAAAAAGAGAAGAGAGGAACAAAATTCATAGAAAATCTTATTTTAATCCTTGAAGTTATAGAAATATATGATACAATTTTGGAATTGCAATAAAAAGAGGATTCTAAAATGGTGTCATACATTCCTATAGCATCAAGGATGCTTTAGATATGTGTGGATTCAGATCTTCTCTTTTCTTCCTCTGTTTAACAAATTCATTGACAGAGCCACATTTCTTACTTCTGTCACTTTTATTGTTCAATTATTCACAAAACTTAGCTTTATATCATTGTTGCCCACACAATTATACTGTTTCTGATAATGTAATGTAATTAAATATATTTTTCATTTAATTTCTCATAGGAGATAGAAGAAGGTCTAATCTTCATCCTAAGCCAAAAATATCACCTTGAAAATTATCATGACCCTCGAATAAAACTTGCATAATTGAGGTATAACATCTACTTCCTGGACCCGTTCATTGTTGTTTTTGCTCTGTATTTGACACTTTCACATATTGTCAAATCAAATTATTTCAAATAAGAAACAAGAAGTTTAAGGATACGAACTTTGACTAAATAAATGAGGTGATCTGTGATATGACGAAACACAAATTTATGGGTCCCTGAAGTAGATGTGTGTTCTGTCAAAGATAAGTATTTTCCCTGTGATATCTGATTTAAGGTTCAACCAATTAAAGAGTTATTTTTGATTTAGCCTCTAATTGTCCAAGGATGGAACAAAGATGCTAACACTATCTCTGTCCCTTATGGTTCTGACAACTGACATCAAGTTTCAACATTGTCATTTGCTGAATCAATGTAAAAGCAAGTTCTGTTTTCAGATAGCCATTTTATTGCAATGAATTGACAAAATCTTTTGTTTAGTAAATTGTTTGCATGACATTGCTGTTGAACATTTTTACATATAAATCCAAACTGGATACTCTAAAGTAATACTACTCCGTCCACTTGAAATTGGCTGAACGGAGATAAATGCCAGTGTCCACTTGAAATTGGCTCAACGCAAATTTAGTTTTCAAGTGTCCACTATGAAATTGGCTCAACGCAAATTTAGTAATAAAGTGTCCACTATGAAATTGGCTCAATGCAAATTTAGTAATAAAGTGTCCACTATGGCTCAACGCAAATTTAGTAATAAAGTGTCCACTATGAAATTGGCTCAACACAACTAAATTTTCATTGGGCCAATTTCATAGTGGACACTTGAAAACTAAATTTGCATTGAGCCAATTTCAAGTGGACACTGGAATTTATCTCCGTTGAGCCAATTTCAAGTGGACGGAGTAGTAGATTTTTAAAAGTTGGTACTAATTATCACTCATCCAATTTTATGCCCGTCTTCCTTTACAATTTGAACTTTCAATGAGGTGGAATTATGTTATTGATACTATGCTTGTTAATCAGAACTGTCCGTTTCTTCAAACCACCAACTGACGGAAATACTCGGCGACAGCGATTTAACAAAATGCCACACACCAGGCGGTATATAAAGCATTTCACCTTCACTTAAAATGCATTCAAACCCACGAGCAGATGAAAATTCCGGAAAACTTTTCATATCAACACTCTCAATGTCCACCTGACTCGTATTTGAAAGCAGAGTTCCTTCGTAAGCGTAGAGGTATTTGGTCTGATCTGGAAGATATAGTCTGACGTACTTCTGACCTTTCACCTGACAGAGCAAATTGTGTTTGGGATCGGTGTGCAAGGGAGAAACGGTGTTTTGAGGTCCAATCCAACAATTAATGTCGACACTTGTGTTAGATGGAGTGCGTTTTATTAGCGGAAATTTGGTTTTGAATTTGTGGACAAATATAAATTTTTGGATAGTCAAGTTTTTATTAGGCCAATTTGACCGGTAATCAAACATGATAAAACTTCATGATTTTTGGATGTGAGATTTTGGCAAAAAAATGATAGTACGTACGATTGCTTGCAAAAAAGCAAAGAATACCATATCTTAAAGTTTAATTTTTTCGAAATTACTTGAATATATAGATTCAAAACCGAAATTATATAGTTAAAACGCACCTTGATTTAGAGGTATCGCACAATCCATAACAGTATTCGGGCATCTCCAAATCAAAACTCAATTCTGGTATCTGATCTATTAGATTATGCTGGGCAAGGTATCCAATGTTTTCAGGATTATCATTGAAAACATAATTATCAACAAAATCTGTAATTGTCATTAATTTTTGAGTCCAAGTGTCGTCAGTGTATCGCTTTCCGATTTCAACAGGAACCATGCGAAATCCGAATTCACGTTTCAAGTAATCAAAACTCCATTTTCCTTTCTTCATGGCTTCCCAATTATCCATCATATTTCTGATCAAAACTGGTTGAGAAACTGAAAAATAATTTTCAATAAACGAAGCAATGTCTTCATCTTCATCAACTAAAACTGGTTTCACATTTTCATCTGAATTAAGCAAATCACATTTCATAGGTTCTTGAGATAACTTTGCAAATTTCGATTTGGAATCTTCGCTCTCAGATTGAACAGTAACAAAATTATCTTCAATCATTTGAGAAACTTCGTTGGCAATTGAACTAAGAATATTTGTCAATATCCTAGGAGTATCTCTGATCGTCCTTTGTAACAATGGATACCCCATAACAATTCCTAAATCGCAAAGTCTGATAACTTCTTTAGCTACTTCCAAAATTTCATCTGAACTGAGATTTAAACCAAAAACTATTTCATTAATGACCAGTACCTTGAAAAGTACTAACAAGGAATATATTTTTCTCCATTCTTCCGAAACATCTTTCCAGTGACCCGTGTTCAACTTTTCCCATGTTCTGTCCAGATGATAGTCCAGAAGCTTGAAAGCGAGTCTTAGATCACTCAAATTTGGACTTTGATCTTCCGTAGACTCGGGTTCATTAAATTTGATATGATTGAGAATGTCACCAAATATACTGCCACTAATTTGTATTTCTTTGTCCGGTGTGGAATGTAACGTTTGAAAAATGGACATCAAGGCATTTTTGGTCAATCCAAGATATTTGAAATTCTGAAAAAGTTTTGTTTTCATTCTGACGATTTTTTGTGCTTTTTACTCTTCTTTTTCTTGGACTTCTTTGACTTTTTGTCCTTTTTCTTCTTCTTTTTCTTTTTATCAGAATCGTCAGAATCTTCTGAGTCTGAATCAGAATCACTACTGGAAGAATCCTCCTCACTGGAAGAGTCTGATGATGAAGAATACTTCCTCTTCTTGGCTTTCTTCTTTGCCTTCTTTTTCGCTTTCTTTTTCTTTTTCTTTTCGATCTTTTTGAGTTTTTTTAATTTCTTTTTGAGTTCTTCTTTCCTGAGAATTCACAACGGACTTTAGAAATTATTCTAAATTTTATTAATGTAGAGGGCTTACAATTTTTAGTGATACCCAGCTTTTAAAAGCATCAATTTTTCATATGTGTAATCTGCAAAGATTTTCAGGAGTACTACCTCTGTCTCGAAATAGATAGGGCCGTTCACTTATTTATGTAGCATGTTGCTTTTTTGCGGAATTTGATTCACACTTTATTGAGGCAAAAAGTGCAAATCAAATTCCGCGAAAAAGAAGCGTGCAAAATAAATACCAGAATGGCCCTATCTATTTTGAGACAGAGGTAGTAATCATTTCGAACTTCTATTTCTGAGAAATATTCCTAATAGTAATCTCAAAGAGGTGCTTAACTGCATATCTTATTAACCAGTATATAAAGAGCGCCCTAATTCACGACATTCTGCCATTTTCCAGTCGAAAAACCCGATTACAACGATCATTCACACTGGCTGTTAGACAACTCCAATTACATCGGTCAAACCCTTAACTTCAACTACAACCTTGCTGCAACCAAAAGTGATACCATCCATGACCCGACCAATGGTTTTCTGTCTCCCGCCGATGATGGTTTTTATGGTGCTACAACCATTGGTGGTGCTGAAGGTGGTGGGGATGACATGATGGAATTTGGTGATGATGGAGGAGGACATTTGTTTGATGATGATATTGAAAATGATCCAAATGCAGGAAAGAAGAAGAAAAGGAGGAAAAGAAAGGTGCGTGTCGAATAAAGGACCAAACCTGGAAAATGGCGTCATATGGAAAAGTACTTAAAAAAGGAAAAAAAAAACAATTTATATCTTAGCTCCTTATTAGTTCTCTGATTCATTCAATGAACCATTGCTTTTGTTTGTTTATAAAATGCGTTTTTGACATAAGTTTGGTCATTTTTTGGAAAACTTACTTTTAGTTTGAATTAATAATTTTGTAATTAAGTCTGATTATGAAAAAGTATCAAAGGAGAATTATCCAGGAAATAAGTTTCAATGATTCTTTAATCTACATCAATTTATTAAATTTCTGCTTATTGACTTTCAGATAAAACCAAAGAAACCCAAAGTGAAAAAGGAGTTAGATAGTGAAGGAAACCCCATTCCAGTCAAAGGAGAAGCAGCTAGCAAAGAAGGACAAGAAGAAGGAGAAGAAAACAAAGATGATGATAAATCCAAAGTTCTTTCCAAAGCAGGTGCCAAAGTTGCGGGTCCAATGAAAAGGTGGAAATGTGAAGAATGTGACATTACATTTCTAAGAGAATTTTCCTATTTGTGTCACATGAAAATTCACATTGGTGATGCAGCTTTAGAATGTGAAATTTGTCATAAAGTCACAAAGTCATTGCGAGACTGGCAAAGACATAAGTACAGTTCACACGTAAGTGTCATATGTGATATTTGTGGGAAAGTGGTCTCCAAAAGGAATCTGAACACGCACAAGAAAATCAGACATTTATATCCAGATTTGAAACTGTTCAAATGCGATAAGTGTGGTAGAGATTTCAAAACAAAGGGGCATCTAAAGACTCATGAAGCAACCCATGAAGAATCAAAAGACTATGTATGCCCAATTTGTGGCAATAAATTCAGACAAGCGGTGTACTTAGACGGGCATATGAAAACGGTGCATACAGAAAAGAAACCCTACAAGTGCAAAGCATGTGGCAAAGAATTTTTCAAACGTGACTTTCAGCTCCATGTTTTGTCTCACAGTGATCTCAGACCCTATCAGTGTAAGCATTGCACAGAATGCTTTAAGCACAAAGAGAATTTGAGGCGGCATCTCAAGAAAAGTCATCCAGACCAAAAGATCGATGTTTCCTACAAAATTACGCCTGAACATAGAGTGCTGATAGCTCAGTATGAAATTAAGCTCTTTTGATACAAAAATATAATTTTAAAACCAGTCAGGTTATTTGTAGAACGTTTCAATAAGGCCCGGGAAGTGATCTTGAAATATTGCAATCAATATTGCAGCATTTGCAATATTGCATGAAATATTGCAGAGCTTGAAATATTGCATGCAATTTATTGCTAGCAGAATTGTTTTATTTCACAAAATATTTTTAGAATTTCGAGAAATACGTGCTTGCACTAAAATATTGTATGCAATATTGTAGAACTCGCAATATATTTCAGAGCTTGGAATAAATTGCATGAAATATTGTAAGTGTTGCAATATTCCGTGCAATATTTCAAGATCACTTCCCGGGCCTTAATTATAAAATTATTTCAGATAGATTGAAAGAAAAACTAACCATATTTCGGATTAGTTTTACAGTTTCTAAGTAAAATACCAAAACTAAAAATTTGACCATAAGAATACAAATATTTGAAAAGTAATTATGCGCTCTAATTACAAATTGAGAGTTCACACAGAAACAAGTGTCAAAATCTGTTTGCAAAGGAATAAAAGTAACGCCTTTAATCGATTGTCATTAAATATTGCCTAAAATTCATTTTCTTGTGTGAGACACACTCTTAGCGTTTACAATTTTGTGCAAAAGAATTAACAATTCTGAAAAATAAAGCTGAAACTTGCCCAATTTTTTAATATAGTGGTGTCACGATTTAACGACACATGATTCAACGATATCTCATGATATAATGATGCCTCCATTTACTAAATAAGCTGTCACTATTTAAACTCATCTCACGAATTAACGACATTTTCCTTGCCTCCCAAATGTGTCGTTAAATCGTTACACCACTGTATCTAAAAATTATTAATACAAAGTAAGAATAACTTTTTACTAATTTTGCCAGGCAACGCCTGGACTTAAAGTGTATTTTTTTCTACTCCTTCTCCTCCTTCTCCGTCTTCAGCTCTCTCTCTAACTTTTTCAAATCTCTATCGTTTGGAATGAAACTTTCAGACATGCTTTAGTTTCTGTGACTAAAAGGCCGCACTTTTGAAAAATTTTCAGTAGGATTGTTCACAAATTTTTTTTTAAATCTTTAATATCTCGGCAATTACTCAACAGATTTAACCTAATTTTCAGGGGTGAATTGATATGACAACATACAACTTTTGACAAATTTTCATTAGGATTGTCCAAAAAAGTTTACATTTATTGTACAGCTCTACTTTTTAAAATCCTTAATGACTCAGCAATTATTCCGCGGATTTTAATCAAATTTTCAGGGGTGAATTGATATGACAATACACAACTTTTGACAAATTTTCAGGAGAGTTGTTCACTAAATTTTACATTTAGTAAACAGCCCTAATTTTCAAAACCTTTAATAACTCAGCCATTACTCAATAGATTTTAACCAAATTTTCAGAGATAGATTTAGATGACAAAATTCAACATTTGGCAAAATTTTAGTAGGGTTGTTCATTAAATTTTATACCTAGAGAACAGCCCTACTTTTTTAAATCTTTAATAACTCATTATTTTGTCATTTACTCTTTACCACATCTAGGAAACTGTTTATACTTTTTTTTCCTTAGAGACATTTCCAAAGACTCAAAATCATGTCAGTTTATTTCACTTGACTTTCTCTTGTCCTATGACGTTGCCTGGGCCAGGACGGGTTCCGTCCTTGTTACTACAAGCAATTGACAAACCTTGAGTTTTTCAGAAAGTTTCCTGCTTTCAGGATTTCGTAAAAATATTTGGTTTTTGACCAATTTTGAGCCTGAGTTTTTTTTTAAATTTTACAAAAACCTGAATGGATATGAATTGAAATTTATCAATACATTGTAAAAGATGCATTAAGTAAGTCAAGTGTGCTATATACACAAATTGTTGATCGATTTATATACTTATTTTGTTGTCATGAGTGGTCTCTATTGTAAGATCATATACTTTATCATGAAATGAATAAAATCAATTGTTTCGAAAAGATCATTTTACTCTGAATTTTTGAATTAAAGGGCCACTAAAGTAAAAAATTAAGTTGCTCTCATATCAGGCTTTTTTTGCCCGATTTTTAGAAGTGCCCATTTTCTAAAAATTTTATATTTTGGAGTTTTGACGTTTTTTGAGCCGAGTTTCCGAAAAATTTCCCAAAAATATGCCTAAAATTAGCAATTTTCGGCCAAAAATGCCCAGTTTTTCGACATTTTTTGTGAGTTTCAGGAAAAATTTGCTGAGTTTTTCGAAAATTTGGGCTGAGTTTCGCGAAAATTTTGGCAAAAAAAATTCTGTATAATTACTATAAGCTATGAAGAATTTACAGATGGCGCTGTCAAATTTTTGATTGCTTACAGTAATCTTATGCATAAAAATATTAAAAAATCTCAGAAATAGATAGTACTCTTTGTACTTTGGACTATCATTTCCAATATTAAAATACGATTTAACTCTTTCCAAATTTTAGCTGTGGGCCAAAAGTTTACTTCATAAGAATTAGCAAAGAAGGTCATTTCTGGAAATATAGGCACATGTGTGATCCTGAACACAGTGCTCAATCTGTTGAACAAACAAACAATATTTCATCAACAAGGAAAATAGGTACTGACAACATCAATTTTAACAATAGTGTTGATATCATTGCCAAATTTAAGAAAGATCACGACGATGCTATCACAGGCTTATTTTAATTATTGAAAAACTATCCGAAATATTTGTCAAGCACAGACTCCAGAAAAATGACATTCGGTTGATTCTTCATGATATGGGGAGGATAATTTTTGAAAAGTCTGTTCAATTATTGAACACACTTTTTTGAAAGATAATTGATCTTAAATTCACAAAACTTTCTGCAAAGAATTATTTATTTAGCTTCACCATTCCTATGAGATCGACCCCATTTTTCGGCGCATGATTTTCCAATCATGCACTATTGACAATTCAATCATGCATTCTTGATGATACCAATTAACAGGGTGTAATTGAAAAATCATGCACTGTTGATGATGATTTAAAACTTTAAATTGAAGTAAAATAAGTGTTACTGAAGCATATATCAGAAATGCAATTAGTTTCATGCTACTTTACAACATCTAAATATATGAATTGACTCTGGATGGAACTCTGCCCCTATTCTGAAAGTATGATTTGATTCTCACAGGAATGTGAATCACATTATCTCAAAGTGGCATGATTGGAAATTATGAACTTATCATTTCAAATTTGATAGAATGCTTTGGTCAGCATTGGATTAAATTTGAAAAGTTGTGTTCATAATTTTCCATTCCTATATGAAACTACCCAATTTTAGAAGGGAGAATTTTCCAATTCTGCACTCGTTTTGAGTGCAGAATTGGGGTAATTCCATTACCTTAAAGTCACGGAATAGAAAAATTCTGAATTCAAAAATTCAAATCCAATGCATTGCTGAACAAAGGCAAAGGCAAGTTCAGCATTGCATTGGATTTGAATTTTTGAATTCAGAATTTTCTATTCAGTGACCTTAAGGTGATGGAAAGTCATTCATATGATTAACACTCCAAGAGTCCAGGATTTTCCAATCCTGCACTGAAAATTTCAATCCTGCACTCATTTTGGAGTAAACATTCACTTTTTCTGTATCAAAAATATACCAATTACTCATAGGAATGGTATAATTCTAATACATTTAGATGTGGGGAAAGAAAATTCTGAATGAGAAAATCAAATTTTCAATTCGATTCTCTACGAGCCCGTAGGATGAGTGGAGAATTGAATTGCAAATTTTATTTTCAAGTTCAGAATTTTCTTGTACCACATCTTAATGTATCAGAATTAACATTCCTATATGAAACAATTCTCAATTCATTGCCATAAAATTAGAGCTTACCTTTTTCACATAGCTAGGTTTATCTAATTTTACTTTGTGTGGATGGAATTAAATGGGAAAGATACCATTGTGGATGATTTTTTTTGCAGATTCTGAATTCTCAGTTGCAAGGGATAATTGATATAACATAAAACCAATTCTGCACTCTTTTCACAAACCATTCCTATGAGTAATTAGTACAGTTAAGTGCAAAAGTAAAGGAATACCTCCAGTTTTCAATTTTTGTGACCTTTACAAAATTTGCTCTTGTGATTCCAATTTTTGATGTACAAAAATGGTACATATATCAAAATGTTAAGGAAATTCTCAGCTTTCCAATGGTACCCATCATGACCTAAAAATCCGCCGGAAAGTTGCCGCAAATGCGGATTTATTACAGGCAATTTTCCGGAAGAAAATTGGGCCATGTTCTCCACATTTTTTCGCCCGGATTTCGCCGGAATTTTGCATCAAATTATATACCATTGGAAAGCTGAGACTTTTCTTGACATT